>QANY01010604.1:0-122500 GCA_003255025.1 Datisca glomerata
AGGAATCATATACCTCTCGTACAAGGGTAGGAATCAAATACCTCTCGTACAAGGGTAGGAATCAAATACCTCTCGTACAAGGGTAGGAATCAAATACCTCTTGTAGTCTATATCAAGTTTCCTTGCAAAAATCGATCAATCCTCCGTTCCTACAAAATCGTTCCAATGATCATTAGACTTTGAGATCCACACCAAAATCTTTTTAAGTCAATCCACAACGTACTAGGACGTGTGTGGGTACGTATAATGTTACAAGACACTTTCTATGCTCTAGATGTTCTCAAAACATGAGATCTAGAGATTTATTGAGAATGATTTTAGTCAGACAATTCTCTAAACGAACATGATGATTAAATTTTTTTGAGATTTGATTAACGTTCAAACACATAAGAAAAACTCTCATATTCTTTCAACCACCAAGACCATTAGAATAATATCTGTATATATTTTAGATAATGGCGTATCATATTTTTAGGGATAAACTAAAATAATATTTAATTATAAAATACCAATTACAGTGGAACCCACTGCAATTGTGCAATACTGCAGTGCCACATGGCATTGCAGTGTGCCGTGAGCTAGCATAGTGCCTCATGGCACTATGCCTCACAACACCACTGTAGTGTCATGTATCATTACAGTATTACACATTCGCTACTGTAGTGTCACGTGGCACCATAATAGTCCATGTCAATTTCTGATACACTATCAATGATTGACACGTGACAATAACTACGAATTAAATATTTATTTTAATTAGATAATTGTTTAGATAACAGTTAATTCAAAATTAACATGTTTGATTATCCCTATAAATTAACTTATCTGTTATATCACAAATAACATATTTAATTAATTTAAATTATTATCTAATTTCACAAATTAGATATTATGTCTCACTTATCGAATAATAATTTAAATTTTTAATTTCACAAATTAGTTATTATGTCTCATTTATCGATAATTAAAAAAATTGATAACTATTTATATATAAATAATTTCTAAAAATTATATTGAAATATATAAATAATTCAATTAATTAATCACTCATAATTATTTACTTGCTCCAGAATGAAAATTTCTTTAGCAAATTAGTTCTTTTCTCATGTCCGGAAATATTCACTAAAAAACGTAGTATAGATGTGATTTGGGGACCATTGACCTATAATCCTAAGCTCCAATAAATCAGATTATTAATTAAATTTTTTTAATTAAATAACCATATTTATTAATTTCATTATTACTCCACTATAAATATGAAATTGCACTCATAGAGAATATAGAATGTATTTACAGAGTGTTCTCATGTAGTCCACAGACATAATCATTTCATGTAGTTCTGTTCTCAAATTATTGTTTCTCCAATTCGTACTGGTAAAAATTACCATTTTACCATTCTAATTACCTCTTGATCCTTACGTATCATTAATCCACTAGTGAATGACTAACTTATAATCTTATTAGTAATTTAAGCTCAATAACCATTCAGTTTCAGAATTAGCACTTAAGGGTACCAATATACGATCCGTTAGGAAATCTTAGATTCTAAATATTGTAAGATCATGTCCCCAACCATCCACATCACTGAATCTTCAAAATAAAAGTCACTAGCCTGATTAACAAACAGACCTTAACGAGTGAATCAAAAGATCCAGTAGGCATGCATTGAAGTTCATGACTACTCAGGATTTTGTCTGATCTACATATGATCATCGAATTGATGTGTATTAAATCTTTATGATATTAATTCACATCGCTCCTGCCATATATAACCTTATTATATAAAGTACATTCACTAAGATGTTTGTCGACATCAATGAACCAGATCTAAATCACACACATTCATAATGCTTAGTGAACTCTACTAGTAACCATTCATTAAAGATTACATACTTTAATATGTTGCTTTATTCATTATCTATGATCTTAATCTTCTCGTACTAATACAAGATCATAGTCTCATTAATGAATATAGAATTTTCAAATATTTGTATAAATTATTCTACAATAATTTAAAAGAACAATTATAAAAAAAATGTAATTCTCTTTAAATTTTTTTTATTAAAATGTCAATACACATGCTTTGAGGGCATAACCCCTAATAGTAAATCCTTGGGATGGGAAATTCATAAGTCCTATTCTTAGAAGGAACTAAGAGTGTAAGTTCTTTTTAAGGGCAATTCATAAGTCCTACTCTTAGAATGAACTAATGACGTAAGTTCTTGGGATGGGCAATTCATAAGTTGTACTCTCAGAAGGAACTAAGGGCTTGTCTTTGGGATGAGCGATTATTCATAAGTCCTATTCTCTAAAGAAACTAAGGGCGTAAGTACTTGGAAGGGGCAATTCATAAGTCATACTCTCAGAAGGAACTAAAGACGTAAGTCCTTCGGTAGGGCAGTTCATAATAGAACTTTCTAAGTCATACCGCCTCTTTCATAGCTTCACAAGCCGCTATATATTCAGCTTCCATAGTGGAATTTGCAATGCTGGATTGTTTAATACTTCTCCAGACTACAACTCCTCGACCTAGGGTGAATATTGATCCATATTTCAACTTCTGACTGTCTCTGTCTGATTGAAAATCAGAATCAATATATCTAGTGCGGTTCAGGTCTCCACTTGAATAAACAAGCATATGGTTTCTTGTTCTCCTAAGATACTTGAGAATGTGCTTTACTGCAATCCAGTGTTCTTAACCTGGATTCAATTGATGACGACTGACAATTTCCACTGCATAACAGATGTCCGGTCTCGTGCACAACACAGTCAAATCTAGCGGCTATGGACAAAAGGATGTGAATTGGATTTTAGCATGGCCACATGGGAGAATGTCACTTCACAATCGACTCCCTCCCTTTGTGTATAACCCTTGGCTACTAACCGTACCTTGAAAGTCTCTACCTTCCCATATGCACCCATTTTCTTCTTAAATATCCATTTACATCCAATGGGCCTGACATCTTCAGGTGGATCTACAATTTCCCAGACGAAATTAGAATACATAGATTCCATTTCCTGGTTCATGACATTTTTCCATTTCTTCTTTTCAGGATCATTCTTTGATTCTTCATAAGATAATGGATCGTCCTTATTAGTGTCTAACACTAGGATATGTGCCTCTAGTTCGTAGCGAACTGGTTGTCTCACAACTCTCCTATACGATGTTGCATCGGGGTTTCATTTGCAGGAACTGTGGTTTCTCTAGTTGATCGTTTATCAGTAGAAATTGAAGGTGGTCTGATCTCATCAATCGCTAATTCCTCAAGAACTAATTTGCTACGAGGTTTGTAGTTTTACATATAGTCATGCTCAAGAAAGGTTGCATTTATCGACACAAACACATTTGATAATTGTGATTATAAATGTACCCACCTCAAGTTCCTAGAGAATAGCCAACGAATATGAATACCTCAGACCTTGAGTCTAACTTTCCGATCTTGGGTCTAAGAACCTGGACACCCCAATATACAGAAATAATGAAAACTAGGTTTGAAGACATTCCATTACTCTAAAGGTGTCTTGTTTACAGACTTAGAGGGCACTACATCCAAAATGTACGTTGTCGTGTGTAGTGCATATCCCCAAAATGTAAGTGACAATGATGAGTAGCTTAACATTGACCTAACCATATACAATAAGGTTTGGTTTCTCCTCTCTGTAACCATTTCCCTTTGGTGTTCCATGTGTTGTAAGTTGAGATAGGATTCCACACTCCAGTAAATAATCTTTGAATTCTAAATCCAAGTATTCACCACTTCTACCAGATCGAAGGGTTTTCAATGATTTAACCAATTTTTTTTAGATTCAGCCTTGAACTCTTTAAACTTTTCAAAAGTTTCAGGCTTTCGATGCATTAGGTAACTATAACCTTATCTTGAGTAGTCGTTAATGAAAGTGACAAAATATTCATACCCACCTCTAGCTTGTACATTGATCAGTCCACATACATCACTATGTCCTAACTCAACTGGTTCTTTGGCTCTTGGGCCCTTTCTTGTGAAAGGTCTTTTGGCCATTTTACCCTCTAAACATGATTCACAAACAGGAAGAGTTCTAACTTTTAGTTCTCTCAAAGCACCATGCTATGTTAACCTTTTTAACCTAGCTAGATTAATATGTCCCAACCTAAGATTCCATAAATATGTGTTATCATCACGAGAAACTCTTTATCGTTTGTTATCTTTGGGTTTTGCTACTTTAATTGATTCAAAATTAATTTACGCGCGTTATGTCAGTTTAAGCATATATAAACCGTTTATCATTTTAGCATGACAGATATTGAATCCATTCTTAGAAATAATAAACTCTTTATTAATGAAAGAAACTTAGAATAACTGTTTTTGCAAAAATGAAAGAGAAATAAAATTCTTTGAAAAACCAGGAATATAATAATATATCTTTCAAAACTAAGTAATTATATCCAAAAAGTAAATGGATATTTCCTAATGCTTTAGTTGATACGAGCGCACCACTACCAACTCTCAAAATGGCATCGTCATCAGCCAGCTCCCTTGACGAATCAAGCATCTACAAAGAAGAACATACATGGTTAGTGGCTCCTGAATCAAGTATTCAGGGTGACAAATCATTTTCCACTAAAAAAACTTCAAGTACAAGTAAATTATATTTACTTTTCTTTTTCATCTCAGAGAGATACTTGTTAGAGTTTCTCTTCCAATGACCTTCAACCCCACAGTGGAAACACTTTTCTTTAAGCTTGCTGTCTTTCTTGTTCTTCTTGACTTTCGGCGATGTCTTGATTTTCTTTACTCTTTTGTTCTTACTCTTGTCCTTACCATTGTACTTCTTCCTTTTCTTATTCTTAACAATATTAGAAGAAGGCTTTTGCTCAACAACATTTGCCTCGCCCTCTTTGGTCATTCTAAGGTAAAGTGACTCAAAAGTCTATAGTTCATTCAACAATTGGATTATGTTGAATTGTAACTTGTTCATAACATAGTTGGTCGTCTACGCAGAAAAAGCTGGTGTGAGTGACTCTAGTACGATGATAACTTGAGTCTGCTCATTGATGGTCGCCCTAGTACTTCTACCTTGTGCATTATTTTGATCATGTTCAAAACATGTTCTTGAATAGAAGTACCCTTCTTCATCTTAGTTGTCATATAACTCTTAGTGGCCTTATGATGACTTTGATTGGACTGCTGCCCAAACATTGCTTGTAAAGATTCCATAATCTCATAGGCAGTCTCCATGCTTCCATGCTTGGTTCTCAGAACATCGTTCATTCTCACAAGCATGTAGCACTTCGCCTTGTTGTTTGATATGATCCAAGCATCATATTTGTCCTAAACATTCATAGGGGCGGCAGCGGGCTCCCCAGGACATTCCTCAGTAAGAACGAACTTATGGTACTCACAAATCAACATTAAGTTCATATTTGGTTTCCAATGTACGAAATTATCACCATTCAATTTCTCAAGAGCAAGTAAAGCAGTAACAAGGTTGCCAATGATAGACATAATATTGATGAATGAAATTTAAAACATACATGATTCAATATAATTGATAAATATCTAGAATTTGAAAAGTAAACGTGATGCATGAATGCAATAATGATAAACATATAAATTTAGCATTTACTAATCACGATAAAACAACCCAACGATTAATGTGCTGCCTTAAGGTCGGTCTGATTAACCTAAACTGTCTATGAGACATTCTCATCCTTATTGATTAAAACTTAAAATATCTCATATTTTCTCTTTTAACAATAATGTATCGCTTGTTCGGTCAAGTCACAACTATCCACACGAAAGCTTAATTGTGACTTTGTGAGTGTAACCCATCATTTCAGATTTCATGACTTCATTTAGAATGCCGCCTTAAGGTCAGTAAAAAATAAACTACATCACTTCTTCCTATCTTCTTAAGAAGTCCAACCTTGATATTGGTACAGCTCGAATCCTTCCTTAGGGGATGCAAACAAAGCAATCTCGAGGCCCTCACTGCACCTCACTGTGTTGTACTAATGATGGAGACCATATGCTACATTGACATGTCAACCTTCTCCCACTCACTATTTTAGGATAATGTGTTTCTATTTTAACTAATCAATTAGTTCTAAATTAATTACTAGTTAAAATAATAACACTATGAATATTTAATTATCAGTTAATCTAATCTCATTGGTCTAAGTCCATTTAACTTTCTGAAGCGTCTAAGTAATAATTTGGTGAGCTTCGATTAACTAATTAATTATATTCATCAAACTTTAATAAAACACTTTTACTAAAGTCGGTTAACCTAAATGTTACTATAGTCTTTAGTGTGGTGTGATTACCAACTTTTATCTAGTTAAAACCTAGCAGTTTATATGCAATTGATTTCGTAAAACAATACATATAAGTATATTAGGACAATCCTAATAAATCATGTTTGTAAAGATGAGATGAATGAATAAACAAAACTGTGTGGGATTTTCATGTATGGCTTATGATCGACTAATTCATGGACATGTTATGAAATATAACAATTAAATAATTATTTAACAATTAAATAAAATAATAATAGACCAAGTGACTATTGTGTATTTTTAAATTACAACCCTTGAAATAAAAAAATAAAATTACAGAATGTATTTCAAGAATATATATTAACCAACTATTACATTTTCCTTCTAATGTTCATCTTCATAATCTTCAAGCTTTGAACAAAACCTTTTTTAATTAAAAAATATTATTCTTAGTTAAAATAATTTCTATAATTATCCTTTTTAATATAGCTAATTTTGACTTACTCATAAAAACTTTCTTGGATTTGGCCAAACTTGGGTCAAACCAAATCAACCAATTAATTTTTAGTTTTCAGAAAATTAAAAATTAATTTCAAAACTACATTAATTTTAAAATTTAAATGGATAATTAAAAGAGTTTAAGTTTTAATGAAATACTTAGGTGATAAAAATGGTTGCATAGCTTGTTAGAAACTTTTTTAAAACGTGACAACAGTTATCACTGACGATAGGACTCTTCGATTGCCGCCCATCACCACCACTGCCTGTCTCACTCCAACAACCGCCTGCCATGCTGGACTGTCACTGTTCACAACCGGTATAGTACCACCGACACTGTGCACCTCCGCCATGAACAGTGTTTTTGCGGATGAACAATTTTTCACAAATGAAACAGTGTTTTCACGGATGAACAATGTTTTCACTGGATGAACAGTGCTTTTCTGCCGTTCGTCTCGTGCGTTCTTTGTCTTCTCGCATTCAGAATAATTACAATAATATTCAAAATAAAATTACAAAAATTCCTACGCCTCAATTCGGCTTACACAAGATCTAGAAGAAAATAAAACAAAACATAACCTAATAATCACCATACAATTAACGATCCATTGTTTTACATACATTCAAAAAATATAACCAACATCATCATACATATCTCATATTATATGAATAATGTAAGAAAACCCACACAACATTTAACATATAAATATATAAATACCACTCTGATACCACTTCTTGGTCATCGCGGCACATGCTTGACAGAAGCGTGGAGGCGCGAGGCCATTTTAAAAATTATACTTTTAATAAAAATCGAATATTTTAATAAAGCAAAGTTTGCGCAATGCCAAGATAACCAAATAAAATCTTTTATTGAAAACTCTTTTTCAATCAATCAGGATCCATTATATATCTATAAGTTAAATCTACAACATACAAAGTTAGGAATTATATACCTCTTGTACTCTATATCAAGTGTCCTTGCAAAAACCGATCGATCATCTATTCCCATGAAATTGTTTCGATGATTAGTAGACTCCGAGCTCCACAACAAGATATTCCAAGTCAATCCTTAACGCACTAGGACGTGTGTGGGCACGCAGAATATTACAAGACACTTTTTCTGTCTCTAGATATTCTCAACACATGAGATCTAGAGATTTACTAAGATAGACTTTAGTGAGATGATTATCTAAAATAACGTGATGATCATTCTCTTAGAAATTTGATTAACGTTTAATCAAATAAGAAAATCTTTCATCTTCTTTCAACCACCAAGGTCATTAGTATAATATTTGTATATATTCTAGATAATGGCGTATCGAATTTTTAAGGATAAACTAAAATAATATTTAATAGTAAAATTACCAATTGCAGTGGGACGTCCCTATCCCTCACGGCACCACTGTAGTGCCATGTGACATTATGTGTTGCACATTCATTACTATAGTAACACGTAGCACCACAATAGTTCATATCAATTTCTAATACACTATCAGTGATTGACACGTGACAATAACTGTGAATTAAATTTTATTTTAATCAGATAATTATCTGGATGATAGTTAATTCAAAATTAACATATCTGACTATCTCTATCAACTAACTTATCTGTTATTGCACAAATAACACATTTAGTTTATTTAAATTATTATCTGATAATAATTTAATTATCTAATTTCACAAATTAGATATTCTGTCTCACTTATCGATAATTAAAAAAATTGATAATTATATATATATATAATTTCTAAAAATTATATTTAAATATAGAAATAATTTAATTAATTAATTCTTAATTAATTAATCATACATAATTATCTCATAATTATGTACTTGTGCTAGAATAAAAACTCCTTTGCAAGTTAGTCATTTTCTCATGTCTTGAAATATTCATACCCTAGACAGCGTAATATAGAGGTGACTTGGGGGGCCATGGACCTATAATTCTAAGCTCCAATAAACCAGATTATTAATTAAATTTTTTAATTATATAATCTTATTTATTAATTGCATTATTACTCCATTATAAATATGGAATCACATTTTTAGAGATTATAGAATGTATTTACAGAGTATTCTCATGTAGTCCACTGACATAATTATTTCATGTAGTTTTGTCCTCCAATTATTGGTTAGTAAATTAGAGCTAATCAAAATTACTGTTTTGCCCTTCTAATTACCACTTGATCCTTATGTATCGTTAATCCACTAGTCAATTGCTAATTTATATTCTTATTATAAATTTGAGCTCAATAACCATTCACTTCCAGAATTAACACTTAAGAGAACCAATATACGATCCGTTAGGAAAGTTTAGATTTAAAATCTTGTAAGATCACGTCCCCAGCCATCCATATCACTGAATATCCAAAACAAAAGTCACTAATCTGATTAACAAACAGACCTTAACGAGTGAATCAAAAGATATAGTAGACATGCATAGAAGTTCATGACTAATCAGGATTCTGACTGATCTACATATGATCATCAAATTGATGTGTATTAAATATTTATGATATTAATTCACATCGGTCTTGTCATATATAATCTTATTATATAAAGTACCTTCACTAAGATTCCTATCAACATCAATGATACAGATCTAGATCACACGCATTCGTAATGCTTAGTGAACTTTACTAGCAACCATTCATTAAAGATTCCATACTTTAATATGCTGCTGACAATTTTATTCAATATCTATGATCTTAGTCCTCTCGTACTAATATATAATCATAGTCTCATTAATGAATATGAGGTTTTAGATATTTATATAAATTATTCTACAATAATTTAAAAGAACAATTATAAGAAATATGTAATTCTCTTTAAATCTATGATCAAAATATCAATACACATGCTTTGAGGGCATAACCCCCAATTGTAAATCCTTAGGAGGGGAAATTCATAAGTCTTACTCTTAAAATGAACTAAGGGCTTAAGTTCTTGAGAGGGGCAATTCATAAGTCCTATTCTCGGAAGGAACTAAGGGCATGAGTTCTTGGGTTGGGCAATTCATAAGTCCTACTCTTAGAATGAACTAAGCGCGTAAGTCTTTGGGAGGGGCAATTCATAAGCCATACTCTCAGAAGGAACTAAGGACGTAAGTCCTTGGGAGGGGCAGTTCATAAATCCTACTCTAATAAAGAAATAATGGCGTAAGTTCTTGGGAGAGACAATTCATAAGTCCTACTCTCAGAAGGAACTAAAGGCGTAAGTCCTTGGGAGGGGCAATTCATAAGTCCAACTCTTAGAAGAAATTAAAGGCATAATTCCTGTGGAGGGGCAGTTCATAAGTCCTACTCTGAGAAAGAACTAAACGGTAAGTCATTGGGATGGAAAATTTATAAGTCCTACTCTCACAATGAAGACGGGGCCATGGTTATTTATTTGAACCTAAGTCCTTGGAAGCGGACAGTTCATGAGACATTCTCCCAGAGTGTGAAAAATGCAAACGGGGCTATGGTTTTTTATTTGAAACTAAGTCCTTGAAAACGGGTAATTCATAAGTCTTACTCTCAGAAGGAACTAATGGCGTAAGTCCTTTGGATGGGCAATTCATAAGTCCTACTTCCAGAAGGAACTAAGAACGTGAGTCATTGAGAGGAATAAAACATAAGTCATACTCTCAAAAGGAACTGAAACACAAGTCGCAATGGACAAAGGATAAGAACAAAAGAAAGAGAACATACAACTTAAAGAAAAAGAAGTTAAGGAAAGAATTTAAAAGCATAAAATAAAAAAAAGTTGAGGAAAGAACTTCAGAGTAGAAAAGAAGTTGAGTAAAGATATTCAGACTAAAAAAGAAGTTGAGGAAAGAACTTCAGAGCAGAAAAGAAAAGAAGTTTAGGAAAGAACTGTGGAGCAGAAAAGAAAAGAAGTTGTGGAAAGAATTGAGGAGCAGAAAAGAAAAGAAGTTGAGGAAAGAACTTCAGGACCGAGTAAAGAAAAGTGAAAAGAAAGGCTGAGCTGAGTAAAGAAAGGCCAAGTAAAGGAAGGACAAGTAAAGCCAAGTAAAGGAAGGTCAAGCAAAGGAAGGCCGTGACTTCAACGTTTTAGAACGGAAATGCCAGGAGTAAAGAAAAAAGAAGCGAGAAAAGGAAGGAAGAAAGTTAAAGTAGAAAAAGGAAACCGAAAAGGAGAAATGGAGAAATACAAAATAAAAAGTGCAAAGCGGAGGAATGGAAAGGAAACAAGAAAAATTCTATCGGTGAACTGGTAGTAAATCAAAACGGGGCCATTGTTCCACGGAAGGAGCCTAAGTCCTTGGGTGTGTCTACGGACGCCGTTCTTAGAATAAAATCAAAACAGGGCCATGGTTCCACGAAAGGAGACTAAGTCCTTGTGAATGTATACGGACGCCGTTCTTAGAAGAAAATAAAAATGAGGTCATGATTCCTTATTTGAACCTAAGTCCTCCTCTAAAAAGAAAATGACAGTTCATAATTCTTTCTCTCAGAATGAAGACAGGGCAATGGTTCTTTATTTGAACCTAAGTATTGAGGAAGCATGTATATCATAAGGAAATTAAAGTATTTTCCTTGGGAACAAATTTCACAAAATAACATAGTTATTCTCAAGAGAACTGGGCCAAAAGTTTTTTTAAGTATTTAAGAATGGATTTTGTTGAAAGCTTGAAGTTGACAATGTACCGGATTATCCTTAAATTTTGCTAAGTCTTTGAATGAAGTACAATAAAAAGGAATTCAATAGAAGAAAAATTGCACAAACGGAGTAATTTATATTGATCGAAGCAGAAGTACAAAGGGAAAACATGAAACGAGAGAAGGAAAAAGAAAATAAGGAAACATTAAATTCTACCATCAAATGCGGAACATCAAACTTAAACTCATGCGATGCAATTATGTAATGGTATACTCACTCCTTACTCATCTCAATGAATTATTATGTTATTGTTCTTGTACAACATTATTGTCACATATTTTAACGTACGAGAGAAGGAAAATGAAAAATAAAGAAATGGGAAAAACTCTACCAATGAGTCCGCCATGAAAGGAATAAAAAGACGTCACAGCAAATGAAGAAAAAGTAATCACAATAAAAAACAAGCTGACAAATGAGTTACTCGACAATCACAAAGCATTTGAAAATGAAGACAAAAACATGACGACATAAAGAAAAGAAGAAGCCGTCGTTGACAGTAGAGATTCAAAAAGTTTTTTGGAAAACTACATCGCATGTTTCCAAAAAGTTCATGAGAACAGAAACAGGCAGACGTAACATCAGAACAAGAAAAGATGATCATTACACATCAACGAATAAAATTTCGTCGAGTGTAATGGGGGCCAATGAACAGACAAAATTTTACAAGACACGTGGTATGGTCTAGACGGAAGACTCCATCGAAGAGAAGATAGAGCGAGAACTGTAGGATTAACAAGGCGATTTTGAAGAACAGATCAATTAGATGAAAGTACATGGATTACCGGCGTGGCAATCCAAAGAGAAGTTAATCAAAATCATTGGATTGATCAGACGGTGAAGATTTACTTGGTTGTTATTGTTAATAAGCTAGATCTCAGTGAATATTATGTTGATCATATTTTTAGATAAAATTAGATAAACTATTTCAAATTATGTGTAACTGATTAAAAGCCTATAAATAAAGGCATATGAAACAACATACAAAAAAAGAACAACACAGAGCTAAGAGATACATACCTCCACAAAATATAAAAGAATATCATAGTTCTTCTTGTGGTTTTTCTTCATTTAGGGGTTTTCCACGTAAATCATGGTGTCTCTATTCTCTCATTCTCTATTCTCTCATTCTCTCTTTAAATTATTATCTTTATTATTCTTTCATAAACGGTTTCCCATACCAAAAAAATTCTTTATATTTTGGTGCTCTCGTTGAGAGTGAGAGAAAAACTCAAGAATTCCCTTCTAAAATGCTCAAAACCAAATCAGACGCCCTCTCAACAATGAAAGCAGAAGTAGAAACGAAAGTAAATGTAATATCCTGACCTTTCATAAATGGACATTTTTGTAAAATTGATTTAAAAGATAATGTAATTTTAAAATTTTAATTTTAAAGATGAAAGTCAAAGATTTATTCAAAGTTTGATTTTTTTTAAACTTTAAAAGTGTTTTAGTATATAATTTTTAAACTCACTCACACCATATGCTTATGTATACCCTAGTATTACCCTAACCCTATTTTTATCATTGATTCGGCAATCTCACCCCTCAATTGAAACTCACTCACACTATATGCATGTACACACTAAGCTAGCCCTAACCTAATATATATATATATATATATATATATATATATTCTAAATCTTTGTTCTTCAACTCTCTCCTCTCACTTGCAGCCTCTCACCCAACACAACCACCTGCAGGCCAACAATCCTTCTTCTTCTTCGTTGGTCTCTCTCTAAACCTTGGCCGCTACAAGCTTTGAATTTGGGTAATCTTCTTCTCTTTTTTTCTTGATTTCTTTCTTTTATCTCTTCATCTCTCTGTTTTTGTCTCTTTCTCTTGGATCTCTCTTAAACGTTGCCCATGAATTCTTCTTCAATTTTCTAGCAACCCCAACGAAAACCCACTGTTTCTCCTTCTCCTTCTCTTCTTTCTCTATCTTTTCTATCTCCATCTGTTTCCTTCTCTTGCCCTCTATTTCCTTCTCTCTCACCCTCTGTTTCTTTATTTCTCTCTCAAATTCTCTCTCTTCTGCTTTGTCTCTTCCTCTTTGCATTGTCTCTTATTTATCTCTCTCTTTCCTTCTTTGCTTTCTCCCTACTCTCTCTGTTTCCTTCCTTTTTTTTCTTTTCCTGTTTCTCTTTGCCTTTCTTCATTTGTTCTTCGCTTCTCCCTATTTTACTTCATCTTTCTCCTTCTGTTTCTGTCTCCCAATTTCTTTCTTCTTCTCTTTTTTCTCTATCTTTTCTCTCTCCCTCTGTTTCCCTCTCTCTCGCCCTTTGTTTCTCTCTCTCTCTATAATTTATCCCTCCCACTCTTTGTTTCTTTCTCTCCCTCTCTTTGATTTTCTCTATCTCTGTCTCTCTCTGCTTCTCTCTATATCCCTCTCTCTCTTCCCCTATCAGATTCCCTTACTATTTTTCTTCCTCTCTTTGTTTCTCTCTCCTTCTCGTTTTCTCTCTCCCCCCCTTGTTTTCTATCTTTCTTGTTCTGCGACTAGGTCTTGCACCCAGTTGGTTCTGTCCTGAACTTGTTTAGCCTGAACAGAACCGGTTCAGTTTACCCGGACCGATCTAAACTGGTCCATCATATAAAATCGATCCGGCCTGGTCTGAACCATTTGACCCAAAGCTTTATCATTTGACTATGGACCCGATATATTGTTTTCCGTCCTCGCTCAAACCCCTTCACACCATTTTAATTAAATCTCTTTTATTATATGATATTAAAAATGTGTTTATATTACTTTATTTCAAAATAATTTAGTGAATATTTTTTTTTTCAGATTTGAGGTCATTAATTGTTTAATTCATTCTTCCGCTTCAGGTAAGTGGGCTTACATGATGGTGTGACTCCCGTTGTGATAAATGTATACGTTTTGTGTAAGTGAATTTACATTGTAATATGACCCATGCGTGATAAATGTAATATGTGTTATTCTCATCAGCTTAAATTGTCTATAAGCATGTTATGTTCATACATATGTTTGTGTAAATTGACTTATATAACGATGTGAATCTGATATTATAACTGTATCATGTATTTATTTTTTGTTAAACCATTTTTTGATAATTATTATTTTTCGTTAACACTTTGGTAATTGGTTTTTGTTCAGTTATTAATGTGTTTATCATGAGATAGATGTTTGAGTATGACTGATTTTATGTTAGTATGTTATCATGTTTGATTCTATTATATGTATCAGTATGCATTATATGATTAATTATTGTCATACGTAGGATTTTATAAGTTATGAGGTTAATTCATTCAAGTGGTAATTAAGCAAGATTTGAACTTAAGCACGACCCTTAGTGAACAAGAAATCAGGACTTTTCACGTTTTGTTCTGTTAAACGAATGGGGTGTCATCTATTCATGCTTTCGTCACACATAGGGTGTCATCTATTCATGTTTTGGTCATACATTGGGTGTCATCTGTATATGTTTTTCGTCACTTATGAGGTGCCATCTGTTCACATTTTCTGTCACCTATGAGTGCCATCTGTTCTGTCGCCCAATGTGCGTCATCTGTTTCGCCGACAGATGTGTGCCATCTGTTTAGTCACCTAATTCATCATGATGTGTTTCGATTAACGTGTGATCAGTTTTGATTAGGTTGTTAACTAGGGGATATGCCAAGACAAGATATGATTAAGATTGTTAAATGATTCAATTTGAGACACATGTTATCTGCGTGCTATGTTAAGCCACGTCATGATCAAGTATGTTACTTCGTTTCATTTATGTTATATGTCAAGTTCAGTTATGTTATGTCATGATTGCATTTATGGCATGTTGATGCATGTTATTATGTGAGTTTGCTTACTGAGTATTTTAAAATACTCATTCCCTCATAGTTATTTATGATGCATGTGGTGATGGCGAGCAGCATGAGTGGAAGACTGTCATAACCTGTTAGATCGGAGAAATTTATGTTTTCAGTTTATGATTTGATTTAAAAATTAGGAAAATGTTTTCTGTTAAACTTGGTTATTTAAGTAGTTTATTTTACGTTATCATTTTCTACAAATTATGATGAGTGAAAGCTTCATGAATTATGGATTTCAAGTTTTGACTTTATTTCAGAATTTATCGCTTCAGCTATTTAATGATTAAGATTCCGATCATGGATAACTTTAATGCTTCCACTATTTAAGGTCAGGGTTTTTCCATCATGAGTAAATTAAGAATTTTCAATTTGGGAATTTTCTCAAAATTAGGGTTTGTTTCGTATTGGAGATTTCAAAATTATGAAATTACACGTATATTTAACCCTCGGGGATCGGGGCGTTACAGTAAAAGTTGAAACGAAAGCAGGAGCGGAAAAGACAACATGATGGAAACTCAAAACAAAAGTAGAAACAGAAATGACAATGAATACAAAATCGAAAATGGATGTGAAGAAAGGTAAACTCGTTCCTCACATGTTTAATTAAAATGCTTCATCGACATATACTTTTAATTTTGTCAAAATTCAATAAAAAAATATAATCGGGTCTTTATATAGTCGAGATGTAGTAGTTTTTCTTCTAACTATTTTGAGTAAAGTAGAAATTCTGCAATTTTTTAAACTTGAAAAGTAAGAACTTCATAGATATGATGAGAATCTGAATAAGTAAAGTAAAAATATGATTTTGTGTTTAATTCCAGAATTGCAATGAAAATACAATACCGATTTCCCTCAAAATAGATGATTTTTATCATTTAATGAGGCTAAACTTGTGAAAAAAGAATTATCGAATAATTATTCAACCAAAACAATAAATAAAAATAGTTCTTCTTGTGATTTTTCTTCCCTTTAAATCATTGTGTCTCTATTCTGGACCGAGGTTTAGATGACACAAATATCACAAGCGGAAAATTCAATTCTCTATATAGCTTCGTCAAAATCAAAGATCAACAAAAGAAAATACATTAAAAGCGGGATTCCTGTTAACAACAACACCATCGCTTCAACGGAAGATCGCAACATAAATACCCACAACCTAGAGTTTAGAAATGGACAATTAAAAAAAATAGAGAAGAAGGATAAAAAAGAAATCCGTTTGAAAGAAGGATGAGTTAAAAAAATCAGCAAATGATTGATAGAGCTATATAGAGAATTGAATTTGCCTCCCTACCCACCCTATTTCTCAAAACCTCCATTCCCACCCTCATTTCTCCATCTTCGTTTTTCATGTTTTATACTTCTTCATTTTCTTCTTCGTTTTCTTCTTCATCTTCTTCTTCGTGTTTTTCCTTCTTTCTGTAACAACAAATGATTGTTAGTTCTTCTTTCTGAAACATGTATAAGTTTTATTTTCTTCTTTTTGGAAAGCTTGAATTTTCATGAGGTTTTCATGTTCATGAGTTTTCTGGGAATATTTATTTGATTTCTTCTTTTTGGAACATTGTTTGAAGTTCATTTATTGTACATGATCACTATAAGATGATAGTGTAGTGTAAACGACGTCCACACGAGCCTTGTGTAGTCATCGTGTCGACTACACGCAGGGTAGAAGATCGTTGTGTAGACCTTATGTACACTAAACGATCATCGTCTAGTGCATCAGTAACTTCTTCAGTAGTTCACGAGCATCGTGTAATATCTATTACACTACACGAGGACTACACGATCATCGTGTAGTGTACAGGATGACCATATGATGATTGTGTACTCCTCGTGTACACTACCTGATTACACTACACGATCATTGTGTAGTACACTTGTGTACACTACACAATCTTTGTGTAGTCATCATGTAGGACTTATCACAGTACACGATGACTACACGATGGATACACAATGACTACACGATGGTTACACGATCATCGTGTAATATTCAATCTCATTATGTATTCTTCTTGTACTAACTTCCTTCATTGATGTATATACATATATGTCTGAAGTTCAAATTTTTGTAATCCATGTTGGAGATTGGGTGAAAAATGGTACAACACGGTCTTTTAGTAGAGAGAAGATCAAATTATTAGAGATATCAACTAAATGCACTTACCACAAGCTATTACGTATATTGCATGAAAAACTCAAAATAGATCCCTCTAAGTATGATATGTCCATCAAAATTTTTTATAAAAGCCTTGTCCCCTGCCCTCATGCTGAAATCTTAAATGATAGAGATTTACAGTTCTTTATTAAGGAGAATGGATTAGGAATGACTTCGAACCCATTATTTGTAAGTACCGAGCCTAAGTTTTTTCTATTCCAAAGCTCGGTTCCTAAAACCAGAATGTCACAACAACCTCGGGTTCCTAAAACTATAGGGTTATACCAAAATTGGGTTCATGAAACACAAATGTCATGACAACCTCTACATGAAAGCATTCCTTACTTTGAGAGTGTTGATCATTTTGAAAGGAACTCTCATATTGTGATGTTTTTTGTCATGATGAGAATGATGTTTTCGAGGACGAGGATGTTGATGTTGATGGTGATGATGATGATGATTTTGATCAGGGAGTATATGATGATGCAATCCGTGGAGATTACCACGATTAAGCCATCAGTGGAGATGTCCATACAATAATTCCAGACCTGAATACTGGTGGTGAACCCGAGACCACTTGTCTATTGCCATCATAACTTGATTGAATGAACAACGTCCTGGGTCCAGTGAGCAACGGGCTGATTTGAATCAACTTGCAACATACACAAAAAAATATGAATGATTTATACACTGATAAAGCTGAGCTACTTAAGGCCGCTCATATGATGGCCATCTGGAGAAATTTAGAGTTTCGGATCTTCAAGTCAAACCAGTCAATATTGGTACTTGTATGTATTTAGAAAACATGCCAATGGAGGTTACAGGCCATGAAATCGAAAAATTATCCATACTTCAAAGTTACAAAATTTATCTATACACATACATGTACATTTGAAATATTGAGACATGAACACCATCAGATTACATTTTCATTGATTGGTCATTTTATAAGGTCCAAATACACGGGTTTTGGACGTATATATAGGCCGAAAGGACATAATTGAAGATGTTCGGCTTGATTTCGGTGTCAGCATAAGTTAGCATAAGGCATGGATGGCTAGAGAATATACTTTGGAATTAGTTTGAGGGTCACTTGAAGACAACTATAAGATGCTCCTAGCATATTGTCACATGTTAGAATAATAAAAATCCAGGTATTTATTTTTTAGTTTGCCATCATAATGTCTACACGAGTACTACACGAGCCTCATGTATATTAAACGATGGGTACACGGTCCTCGTGTTGTCTACACGATGCCTACACTGATCTCGTATAGTCATGTGTACTCTACGCGATGGTTACACGGACCTCGTGTACGCATCTTGCACTATGTACTCTACCGATTTTAATATAGCAATATTAAATATTTTTCAGAGACAATAACAACATAGAGACCGATGAGCATGATCATTTTAAATATGTTTTCATGGCTCTTGGACACTTTGTTCATGGATTTTTCAGCTGTATATGGTCTATCATTGTTGTTGATGCAACCGCCTTAAAAGCCACATATTAAGTGGTATTATTTGTTGCAACAATAACTGATGGGAACAACCAAGTATATCCCATTGCATTTGGAATTGCAGATTCATGAAATAATGATTCATGAGAATGGTTCTTCCCTAAACTTAACGATATAATCGGTGATCCGGAAGACTTGGTGTTTATATCTGACATGCATACAAGTATACTAAACGTTGTACAAGTTGTCTTTCCCAATGCGCTTCATGGAGCTTGCATCTTCCATATGGGCCAAAATATCAAATCTATTTATAAAAAGGAAGATGTGGTGACATTATTTTTGAAAACAACAAAGGAATACCGCTGATTAGAATTTGATCAGCTGATGACTTATTTTATAAATGAATTTCTAGATATCTCATAATACATGTTAGTGGGGGGAGTTGAGAGGTGGGCCCGTTCCTGTTTTGATGGAAGTCGATACAATATAATGACTACAAACATCGTGAAATGTTTGAATGAGATTTTGAAGGATGCTAGAAAGCTTCTCATTACATGTCTTATAGAATATATCTGTTACATGTTACAATGGTGGTTTTAGGAATGATGGATGGTTGCCTGTCAAGTCACCTTGCAAATGAAAGATTGGGTTGAGACTGAGGCTAAAAAGAAACATCTTGCATCACGTACACTATCATTATTTCCTCAGACATCTACGAGTTTCGTGTTGTGGGTGGGGCTAGGGAAGTAGTGGTAAACTTGCATCTTAAGACTTATACGTGCCGAGAATTTGATCTTGAACAAATTCCATGCAAGCATACATTGGCTGCACGTCGGCAGTGCAGAATTTTCGCATACAGTATGTGTTTGAGGTTCTATAAAAATGAGGCTTTAATTGCTGCTTATGCGGAAACAATACATCCTCTCGGAGATCAAGCAGATTGGGTCATCAGCAATGAGGTTCCATAAAAGGTGGTATTGCCACCTATAGCGAGGCGGAAAAGTGGTAGACCTAGGATATAGAGAATTCCATCTAGAGGTGAGGAAGTAGTGAGAAGGAAGTGCAAACGTTGTGGTCAAAGTGGCCATAACTGACAAACGTGCAGAAATCCAATTTCTCAATCTCAACGGGATGACCAAGCCACTTAAATATAAATAATAATCTTTCTAGACTTAAATTAAATATTAATATAGAAATATACTTGTGTTTGTTATTTAATAATATCATAAAATTTTATTAGCCTACATGATACCTGTGAAATCATCATGTCGGCTACATGAACACTACACGATGACCGTGAAGTCATCGTGTAGGCCACACGAAGCCAACACGATGCCCGTGAAGTCATATGTAGGCTACACGAACACTACACAATGCCTTTGAAGTAATCGTGTAGGGTACACGAAGCCTACACGATACCCGTGAAGTCATCGTGTAGGCTACATGGAGACTACAATATGATCATGAAGTCATCGTGTAGGCTACACGAAACCAACACGATGCTCGTGAAGTCATCGTGTAGGTTACATGAACACTACAAAATGCTCGTGAAGTCATCGTGTAGGCTACACTAAACACATAGTAAAAAAAAACATTCAACAACATATAAGAAAATTGGGCATTAAAAATACAAGTTATAAAAATCCATAATTCACAATTTGAGGGTGTATAAAAATAAAAATTTGTTATAAATACGGTTCCAAATTCTTAAAATCATGAGCTTAAGCAAAAAAATTCCATAAAATATAACCAAATTATTTCGATACAACTATGCCACGTGCAAATAACTCAACTGCAATTCGTCTTCGACATTCTGACATTTTTTGTTGAGATATTTCTTGGAGGTTCTTCCTATATGCGAGTGCTTCAACAAATTTAAGGGTGAATACCCCACAATAAAACCTAAAAAACACATAAAATGCAAAAACACAATTAAATAATTTGTACGAAATTTTAAGTGAACTTTAAAAAAATGTATATTTCACTTACCCACTCTCTTATTGCGGACACTTCATGATCTTATATTTTCACTCATATTTAAGTTTAACTTCATTTCTTCTCTCATAAATATTCATCATTTGAAGCAACCAAGGGACAATCTTCATAAAATGTTTCATTATTTCAATGTACAAGGAGCGTTGATATGGCGTGTTCATGGAGTTATAAATACGAATACACTGACCGTTCAAATCAAGCTCAACCGCAATCCAATGACTGTGGTTCACATTCATTGAAAAGATAACCTTATCAGACTATTCCCAGCTCCTTCCAAAATTTGTCTGCAAGCCGAGGACCTATTATTGGAGCGAATCCTCAATGTCAAAATCCCAACATGCAGGATCATGCTCAAACTCTTTCATTCGGCTAGACAGTTTCCTTTGTAATGGTCTTGAACACTACATGAAGTCTACACCAGGCCTTCCACGATGCCTCGTGTAGACTTCATGTAGTCTCGGGCCTCGTGCAGACTTCATGTAGTCTACGAGGCAACGTGAAGGCCTCATGTAGACTTTATGTAGTCTCGGGCCTCTTGTAGACTTCAATTAGTCTCGGGCCTCTTGTAGACTTCATGTAGTCTACACGAGGCAACGTGAAGACTTCGTGTTGACTTCATATAGTCTCAGGCCTCGTGTATACTTCATGTAATCCCGGGCCTCGTGTAGACTTCATGTAGTCCCAGGCCTCGTGTAGACTTCATATAGTCTCGGGCCTCGGGTAGTCTACACGAGGCAATGTGAAGGCCTCATGTAGACCACATGAAAACTTCATTAAGTTCAAAAACAAATCTTACTTACTTGTAGAATCAAATCACCAATACCGATTCTGATATGAGGGTTGTAGTCTTATAAATCCCTCCTCATGAGCTCCAGGTATGCATCAAGATGCTAAGATATTTATATTTATTTTAAATAGCACATTAAAAATATTATAAATAACTTCTTACATCTGACTCAAGCCACACATAAGGTGAAGAGACTAGTTTTTTGAACCAGGTAACGTCAACGGTGCAAAATCCAATGTCTACTTTCTAGTTCCTGTACAACATAATTATATATCAAAATTAGGTACACGATTGGTTTACTACACGCTGGCTACACGATGTCAATGTAACCATCATGTATATTATTCGATGGCTACACAAGTTCAGTGTAACCGTCGTGTTTACTATACAATTGCTACACACGGTTAGTATAACCATAATGTATACTATACGATGACTACACGAGGTCAGTGTAACCCTCGCCTATACTACATGATGGCTACACAAGGTCAATGTAACCATCGTGTATACTACAAGATGACTACACGAACTCAGTGTAACCATCATGTATACTACACGATGGCTGCACGAACTCAGTGTAACCATCGTGTAGAAGAATAAGAAGTAAAATTACATAACTTACTTTGCCCCTGGGGAGGTGAACCAGGCATTAAAACGGGCTTCATTATCGGAAGATACATAACCATATGATTGAAAAAGTTTGAAGTCTGTTTGGGCAACGTATTCTCATCAGCCTTTTTCCTCCACCATTTCTTCTTTTCAACTTGTTCGATTTTCTAAGTAGGTGACTCTAGGACCCGAGATCACTTCATCTTACCAAGTTCACCAAGGCAGACGAACTTTTCTTTTTCTCCATCGTTGGACTGCTTAGTTGACCGAACCGAATCCATCAATGTAGATATCATCAATGTAAACTTTCTTTTTGTTTCTTCTTCTTCTACTTTTTGGCGCTTCATTTTTTATTTCTTTTGTTTCTTCCTCTTTCTTTCTTCTAATTCTTATTTCTTCACCTTCTTCCCTTCTTTTTCTCATTCTTTTTGTATTTCATTTTCTTTTTTTGAGTTTTCTTCCTTTTTTTTGTTTTTTCTTTTGTTTGTTCATCTATTTCTTTTTTCTCTTCTATTTCTTTTGTCTCTTCTATTTCTTCTTTCTCTTCTATAACTTCTCTCTCTTTTTCATCTTTCTATTTTTTTCATCTTCATTTTTTTTCACATTCCTCCTCCTTATTATCTTCTTTCTCTTCTTCTTATTCTCTTCCTTATTTTTCTTGTTCTTCTTTCTCACCGTCTCTTTCTTCTTTCTCTTCTTATTTTTCTTCTTCCTTCTGTTCCTTCTCTTCTTCTTCTTCCTTCTCTACCATATCTTCTTCTTCTTCATTCTCTACCATCTCTTTTGCTTCTTCCTTATATTCCTTTTCTCATTCTTCATTCTTTTTCTCGTCCTTCTCAGTCTCTATCTCCTCCCCATCGCTAGTCATCATCATGACAGATCGAGGATATAATGAGTCTAGCCTTGATGTTACCAGATGATCCATCAAACTTTTAATTTGGGAAATTGCAATGTCTAATTGCATGGATATAATCTTCTTGTCCATTGAAGTGATCGTTTGGTCCATTCTTCACCCAATCTTCATGTCCATAGAACTTCTTGGACACAATTTACTTCTCTTTTATTTTTAATGGCCTCCTCAAACTTCTCCCTCATCTTCCTTTTGTATGGCCTCCTCCTTATCATTAGCTTCCTCTTCTACTGAAAAGGGTGACCGAGGAGGCGTCGACTAAAAAAACATGTAATATTATTAAGTAGATAAACCAGAAAATGGGTGACTACACGATCGGTTACACGGACCTCGTGTAGTCATCGTGTAGACTACACAATCAGTTACACGGACCTCGTGTAGTAATCGTGTAGACTACACGATCAGTTACACGGACCTCGTATAGTCATCGTGAAGACTACATGATCGGTTACACGGACCTTAAGTATCCCTCGTGTAGACTACATGATGGTTACATGGACTTCGTGTAATCTACATGATGGTTACACTGATCTACACGATGACAACACAACATCAGTGTAACCATCGTGTAGACTACACGAGGTTAGTGTAACCATTATGTAGTCTACACGATGACTACACGAGATCCGTGTTCAAGAAGAAGAAGGGTAGAAAATGATTTTGAACATACATTCTCTCCAACTACTGATCTGCAGTAGTTTTTTCTTCTTCCTCTTCAGTAGGGACTAATGAAAGAACTGTCAACTAAAAATGCAAGAAATATAAATCAATATATGTGAAAGTAAAATAAATTAACTTGTCAACTTGCATTCTCCTTCGAAAAAAATTATTTTTGAAGATTTTCAACAGGTACTATCGTGGTCAGACACCACTTGAGAATCCTTGTATAACACCCCGATTTCCGAGGGTTAAATATGCTTGAAATTTCACAATTCAAAAATTCATAATGCAATTAAAACACGAATTTGAGAAAATCTCCAAATTGAAAACCCTAATTTTACCCTAGTTTTAACGTTAATTAGCGGAAGTAAAATTATTTTAATAGAATATTAACTCATTAAACTAAAATAAATGACTCATTAAACTATAATAAAGTGAAGCACGGCAGTCCATAAGACATGAAAGTTAAACATGAATATTCATAAACTTCTGAAATAACTGAAGTCAAACTGAAGATATAAAGTTATAATTTAACTTAAAAATCATAATCATGCTTGCTATGGCAGTCCCTCACTCCTAATACTCACCATCACCTGCAACACAATAATCTATGGAGGGTGAATATTAAAAATACTCAGTAAGTAAATTCACATACTAATAAGTTTCACATGACATAAATGTAAACATATAACTCATGCAACTAGAGGGTTAGCAGTAGGATCAACTGGTGCATGATTGTTGTTGTTCCTTGTAGGGGGCGTCATCGCACTGCTACCCATAAACCCAAGACTTACCAATGTATCGCGCAAATATAACATAAACATAATTCAAACATGCCATAATGAAACAAAACACATCATACTCGATCAATAATTAAAACACATATAACATGCGTACCTGACTTGTAAGATGATGGAGGAGAAGAGTGAGTGACATGTCATATCTTTCACTTAGAAAAGTCTACAGAATCTAAAACCATAGCTCTGATACCAAACTGTAACACCCCAATTCTCGAGGGTTAAACATGCTTGAAATTTCATAATTCAAAAATTCCCAATTCAATTAAAATCCTAATTTGAGAAAATCTCCAAATTGAAAACCCTAATTTTACCCTAATTTTAACGTTAAATAGGGAAAGCATAAAATTATTTTAATAGAATATTAACTCATTAAACTGAAATAAATGATTCATTAAACTGTAATAAAGTGAAGCACGGAAATCTATAAGACATGAAAGTTTAAAGATGAATATTCATAAACTTCTGAAATAACTGAAGTCATAAAGTTATAATTTAACTTAAAAATCATACCATGCTTGCTATGACAGTCTCTCACTCCTGCTGCTCACCATCACCTGCAATACAATTATCAATGAGGGGTGAGTATTAAAAATACTCAGTATGTAAATTCACATACTAATAAGTTTCACATGACATAAATGTAAACATATAACTCATACAAATTTATTTCACACGTTCACTGGTCACATAAAATACTTGTAATAACACACCGATTCATGGTTAACATATAACTTGAACTTGTACTTATACATGCCGATACTTATACTTGCTTGATCATAATTCGACTAGGCATATCCCTCGATTAACAACCTAAACCAGAACTAACTCACAACTTGAACTTGATCTTGTAACATGAACGTGAACATGACAGATTAGGTGTCCTGAAACTTGATGTCACTTAAAGTTATATGAACCTTAAGGACGCTAACATGAACATGGTGACACCTAACCATATAACTTGATAACATGACGTGAACAATCTGGTTACTTGATAACGAAGGGACATGTCTGTCTACTTCTTGTTTACTTATTACTTTACATGAATTAATATTCATAATTCACATTATCACATATACATGGGTAAACATATAACTTGTTCCTGAACATAAGGATGTAACTATTACATGTATAACTCAAAATATAATCATATATAACATGGTAAATAATTTCATCGTGATATGAAAAATAAATAAAACACTTCATCATAAGATTGAACATAAAGAAATAATAAAACAATTTCACATTATATATTATTCACTTATAACATATGAACCGAATTATTATGTAAATTCACTTACCTGAATTCGTTACGAATTAAATTCAGCAACTAATGACCTAAAATCCAAGGATCCCAGATCACAACAAATTCATATAATATCTATAATTATTTAATTAACTAAACGAGGTTGGGAACAGGTGGAAACCACATTGAGTGTAAATTATCAAGCGGTTTAAAACGGTTCAACAAGGTTCGGGTGGCATGAACTGGTTTGGTTCTACTGTTTTGGGTTGTTCCGGTCTGGTTAGGTTGAACCAGTCTGGTCTGACCGAGATGGTTCGGTCTGGTTTGACTGAAGTGGTTCGACCTGATCTGAATGAACTGGTCTAGTTCAAGTGAACCGGTTCAAGAGAAGGGGGGAAATAGAAAAGGGAGACGAAGAAGAGGGAGAGAGAGACGCAACAGAGGGGGGGAAGACGAAGGAGAGAGAGAGACCGAGAGAAGTAGAAACAAAGAGGAAGAAGGAGATGAAAGAGAGAGAGAGACGCAATAGAGAAGGGGGAAGACGAAGGAGAGAAAGAAAGACCGAGAGAAGCAGAAACAAAGGGGAAGAGGGAGACGAAGGGGAGAGAGAGACCAAGAGAAGCAGAAACAAAGGGGAAGAGGGAGACGAAGGAGAGAGAGACGCAACAGAGAAGGGGGAAGACGAAGGAGAGAGAGAGACCGAGAGAAGCAGAAACAAAGGGGAAGAGGGAGACGAAAGATAGAGAGAGAGAGAGACCAAGAGAAGCAGAAACAAAGGGGAAGAGGAGATGAAGGAGAGAGAGAGAGAGAGACGCAATAGAGAGGGGGAAAAGAAAAGACGAAGGAGATAAATGGGTTTGGTCAAAGCCAACTGAATCATAATACCAAGTTACATTCTAGACAGAATTGAGAGAGAAGGAATGAAATCAAGCTTACCGATGATGAAGGCAGCGACGATGATGATGAAGCAACGATCCCAAAAAATGATGATTAAAGGCTGTCCAAATGAAAGAAAATAGAATAACAAAAAGGAAAATATGGATGAGTTTAGTGAGAGGGCAAAGAAATCGAGAGAAACAGGGGATAAATGACGAGAACGAGAGAAAGAAAATAAAATGCCTTACTGGAATCGATGGACGACGATGACGCAAGAATAATTGAACAAAACAGAGATGATCAAGAATGTAATCTGTTGGAAATTAGAGAGCAAAATTCAGATTGATGCATCAAAGTATTATTAAAATCTAAGTTGAATAGAGAGAGAAAATAGGAAAGAAAAATAGACAAGAAATGCAAGAAGAAAAAATTGAATACTTACTTAAATTAGAAAAAGAAGAAGATGAAGTTGAAAGAATGAGAATCAATGAAATTTTCGCCTAAGGGAGAGGGTTGCCAGAGAGATAAAACAAAGAGAGAATGACAGTTAAATGGAGGGTTTGTGAATTAAAAGAAAATGGGAAAGGAGGGAGTTGTGGGTGGTTATAGGGGAGGGTTTCATGCAAAAGAGATGGAGAATGGGGTAGATATGCTAGGGTGTATACACAATGGTGTGAGTGAGTGAGAATGGAGAGAGATATTACTGAAGGCCATAAAAGTTAGGTTTGGCTTTGGGTGTAAATACATATAGGTGTGAGTGGGGGTTCTTAAAATTACAAAATTACCCATTAATTCTTCGAGGTATTACACCTTGACACCTTGGTTGAAACCTGGTTACCATACAAATTACCCACTAAGGGGATAGTTTCAAATACCCATGCATATTTAAACAAAAGAGAGTAATTCAGTATTCAACACATAAATAATTCAATACATCAGTACATAGAATTAAATAAATTGTACATGAAAGGAAAATGAACATCCATTGAGTGAATATCCATGAACAACAACGGGGGATTTCTATGTTTTTTTTGTTTTTTCTTGATCTTTAAGATCACAAAAAACATCCTTTGTATTTTTGACAGCTAAAAATGATTCATTGCCTTGGAGAAAGTGAGCTCTCCCCATGGATATTGGTTAAACGCTTCAACGTCGTCAACCAAAAACATCCATCTCTTCTCAATTAGGGTATGATTCTCCTTCCCCAACAGAGAATGCTAAGGGTGTGCACGGTTCGGTTTAGTCAGTTAGTAAGACATTTTTGAAATCAAACTGAATTCACCAGGTACCTATATAACTGAACCAAACCAAATCGGTGTAACCATCCGAACTGAACCGAATATAACTAAAGTAATTGGTTCGGTTTGGTTACTTGTAACCGGTTCAGCTGCACCTGTAAAACTTCTTAAATTGATAAGAATTTTAAACTGAAAACATCAATAGATCGTATTCAATAGTCAAATATAGTTTCCATTACTCCATACACTAATCTCAATTCATTTTTAATACTATTAAATCCAAATATTCAACTCAATAACAATAATTGAAAATATAAAATATATATTAAAAAAATAGTTGTAATAGGTTCGAACCGATTACTGAGTTATTGAGAAAGATAACAGAACTGATTACGATTAGTATATTAAAAGAACCGACCGAACCGATTCGGTTTGGTCTGTTCGGAAAAATTCTGCGCACCCTTAGAAAATGCTCTAACAAATAAATCAGAGTCATATTGACCCGATCAGAATCTTCCTTATATTCATAGTTTTTAAAATTCTCATCCAACTCAGATATGGTTATTGATTGAGCTTTGGGAAAGTGCAGGTTCGAGAGTCTGTTCGGGTCACAGGTATTCTTCTCATCCCGGAATTCACCTAACTTTAGTCTTGTCATCAACGAGAACTCCTTCTTGGAGAAGCACAGTGGTTCCTCATTGACAAGAAATTAGATTTCCTCCTTAGATGGAGTGCCGTTGACATATTCGGCCTCCCTGGCCAGCACTTGGTGGCAAACAATTGCTGAAAACTTCATGGCTGAGAGATCAAGAAAATGGCCAAAGCATGTCTCCCGAGAACTACACGATGAATGTGTCCTCTTGTGTAGATTACACGAGGGGTACACAATCTTCGTGTAGTCCTTATGTAGTCTACACGAGGCTTACACGACCCTCATGAAGTCCTCGTGTATCATGGTTTTTCTGGTCCGAGGACTTCAACATGCATACCATGGTTGAAAAAGGTGAAAAAAAATCTTTCGTTCTTGCATTTCCTACTCAACCTTATATTTGTAAAGGTGAATTTGTTCATGATTTGAGACTCCATTATTTATGAGCAAATAATGCTTTTGTCTTACTTCTATTTATTTACTTTCAATATGACGTGTTTTCAATAGAAGTGGTAAGTGAGCTGGTTCGGCTGTGAAATCGGATGAACCAACCCTATAATTTGGGTCCAGCGGTCCGTGAATCTATTTTGTTATCTAAAAAATTGAACAATTATATGTGTAATAAAGTTTAAACCCTTGACATTTTTTTTTATAAATCACAATTTTTATCAATAGACCAAGACAACATTTATTAATATATTATTTAAAATATATTCTTCTTGTCTTTTAACATAATTTATCGTTCATATAATACGCTTTTGAGATAAACATATTACATTAAATAAAAATTAATATATAAATATTTTATTCAATGAAAAATAGGATTCAAGAAAACTTTAAAAAATTTTGGTTTAATCAATATTCCTAATATTTTTTTTATGTTAATAACATGAACTATAAATTAATTATTAATTAATTATTATATTTTTAGATTTTACGTTCATATTCACTAGTTTATGAATTTAATAAATAAAATAATTATTTTACTTATTATTATTACAAGTTTTTCTATTATTATTTAAAGTAATAAAATAAAATAATTATAAGAAAATACTATGATTTCCATATACCTTAGTGGTAATCCCTATATTTTATCCATTCCCCACCAAAGTTCAACTCTCCCCATCTATATTTTTTAGAATTAACTCACATTAAAGAGAGAGAAAACGGGCCGGCCCAATAATTAATCGGGACTGGCCTGACTCGGAATTAGCCCGTGAATCAGTTGAAAAAGCCCAAGACCGGCCCTTAAACCGCCCGGTTGTCACCCCTAGTTTTCAATACTCCATTGTTGGTCTTTTGTAAGGAGTCTTGTGAGGTTTGTTGATTTTACTTTTTAGTCTCATTAGAATTCTTTTGGTGTGAAAATTTGAGCTGAGGTATGGTAGTTTCTAAATTTACTTTCATTTGATTTCTTTTGAAATTAAGCTTTCCATTGTGTTTTGAACCATTTTCGCAAAAAAATAATAATAAATCAATAATTACTTAATCCAAGGGAAAGAAAATTCTACCTTTTGGATTACAAAACAAAATGATAAATAATGCTATATATTTACCTGCAAATTTAAATATGACGAGAAGGAAGAAGATACAAGAGAGTGTGAGGCTCTCCATAATGTCTTAATTTTTTTTTTCATTTTAGATCCATTCTTCTACTCACTAACAAAAAAAGGATTTGTATTTTTAGCTTTTCAGACTCATTTTCCCTCATCTTCATTGTCACTGTTTAGGCCGCTAAGAATGCTCATCTTTTCCTTTGTACTAGACCTTCACAATCCCAATGGTTCTCCGATGACTAGACCACTCTTCATTCATGATCCGATCTGGTTCAAAGTCCATCCCCGAAACAATGACGACTCCACAGGGGAGTGGTCTCTTAGAAGGCCGTTGTGAAGGAGTATGGAGGATTTCTCCATTTTTCAGATTCAATCTGGAATTTCAAATCTGAATTTTTTTAAAGAAAAAAATTAAAAACAAAAACAAGCATAGCATGAGAAATCAACGAGAGAGGTGGCTGCCACGAGGCACAGCCGGGGACTACCGGGCGAAGATGCCCTTCATGACGTCGGATATGCTCTGGAGAAGGCATCTGCATCGAACACGACCACTGGAATCGACGCGAACAGCGAAAAAGCCTGATCCATTCCCGATATTTAAATCTTAGATCTACGTCAAGTGAAGTATTTTTTGGTTTCAAAACACCCATAAAGGATTCAGACGGAATTTTCTGTTAATTTCGAGGTGTTTGCGGTAAAAAATGGCTATCGGAGATGGCCGCACGTGCCGTCGCCGGTGGATGCTTCGTCCTTAACGTGTTGTAGGTTCCGAGTTGACCTACCCGGACCATGCAGCTGTCAGGTCAACAAGAAGCCCAAACCGCGCGGCCAAGAAGACGCATGCTCGACCCGTTTTGTGACCCGAAACCCGCGACTGGCCATCGCTTACTGCAACCCGCGCGCGACCAGTTACAGCCCCGTATTCCACGCGTGACCCGCTGCTCTCTTTTGGACTACTGCTTTTGGGTCAAGCCCAAATTCTTCATGACCTTGGCAGATTTATGGACTAGCAAGACCATAAAAAATTCTAGAAAATGAGTGGCGCATTATGCAAACAAACAAAGGAAATCAAATTGCAAGCTAAGTATTTATTTTTAAATTAGTGATTTGCCTTTACATACATATTTTATTGTTCAAAATAAAATTTGATGATTGCATGAGCTTATCATATAGTGTCTTAAATGATATATTTACACGGTTGTTCAAGCATATTAAATAATTAGTAGAAATTTATTTTACGGTACTAATGTGAGGCATAATTAATTAGCTCCTCATGTTTAAATTTTATCACGCTTTAATGTAATTATAGAAATTACATTTATCATGTTAGATCATCTATCTTGGATAATTTGATAACTTGACCCGATTGTGGATAATATGAGATTATCATCAATGTTACAAATCATATACAAACCGAATTGACTCCTTGTTAATAATTTGATATGCATCGGCCAAGTATGTTTAAGTACTAATTAGGTAATATCAAATTCATGTCAAACTTTTATGATAAATATAATGTTTAATTGATTCTTGTGCATTAGCAATAATTTGGTGTACTATCATTTTTATCAACACTTTGTGCTTTATTCATATTTCAATAATCTAAATGAATTATCAAGACTAAAATGCTTTATGCGTTTTATCTATCAAAAGCATGTTTAGAGTTTGATACCTTAAAGACCTTATATTTGATCACAATCATTTTATTAGAAGGGCTAAAAAATAGCATGAACTCATATCTTCATTGTAACGCATGCTTAACTGCCTATAATTCGTTGGAGTAACACTCTCATGCATATATGATTATCTTTATGCGAGTCTAATATGCATCTAGATTGTATTAAATTTATAAGTCGAGCATGTTTATATAAGATAAAAAATATACATGCTTTTATTCTTTAATCTCTCTTATTAATTTACATCTTTGATTAACACATTTTATATCATATATGTGTTTAAATTATATTCGATCTGTCATTCGCTTCAAGAGTTTGGCACTTGTTACGCCTAATTCACTCTGTCATCATGGACATATATTTTCCTTCACAGAGGAGGACTTTTTGGATTGAACAAATTATGAGGATTTATTGACTTGTTTATCATCTGGTCATAAAAATTATGGATTTATTCATCTTACACGCCAATCCTCTAAAGAGATTTCTGGATTTATTAATCAAGTTATCACAGAGATTTTCTGGACTTATTATTGAGCTCATCATGGAGATATACAAATTATCCATGGACTTATTATAAATATTTAAGATTTATCAATCGACTTATTATGCAGGTTTCTTAATTGATTATCTGACTATCTTGAGGGGATTGTTGGATTTATCATCTAACCTATCATGAGTATTCATGGATTTATCAACCCAATTATTGTAAGTATTTATGAAATTATTTATTATTTACACTGTCTCATGATCTCTGCCACATCAATCTGAATCACACCTAAAGAGGGATCTAGTATGCATATGAGAAGTTCTAGATATATATTTTTTATTCTATATTGACCTATAGTCTCTATGTCCTTATTGAATTTGGTCATGGCAAAAACAATGATAATGACTTATATTTCTTTAAGCTGCGAAAAGAGGGGAAGATATCACTATGAACACATTCCCTGTGATGTATTCTACACTACCATTTTATGTTTGGAAGATCTGCTCTCACAACCAGTTTTCTATTTTACTGGAAGGTTCTCCTTCTGACCAATAATCGAGAGAACAAGAATAAAGGCTTGTTTTCTATGAGAATTTTATCGTCCATAGCTACATTATCATTTTGAGAAGGCTTACAGCCTCCTCTAAGTATGTTAGTAATACCATATAGAGGAAATTTTTATGTTGGTTCTGCACACCTATGGTAACAGGAAATAACCATGTCTGGTGCCTCAAGCAGAGTATTACAGGTTAATTGTCGCCTCAGTGACAATAAAATCACCTTAATAGGTGGGTTGATGATTCATCGCTAAGTGCACCTGAGGTAATGACAAAATTATCACGAAGGGTGACTTAGGACTGTTGAGCCAAAGATTACCGCTAAGTGCACCTGATGTAACGAAAAAATTATCACGATGGGTGACTTAGGACTGTTGAGCAAAAATCAATGCTAAGTGCACCCGAGGTAATAACAAAATTATCACGATTGTTGACTTAGGACTGTTAAGCAAAAATTACCGCTAAGTGCACCCGAGGTAACGACAAAATTACCACAAGTGGTGACTTAGGACCGTTGAGTAAAAATTACCGCTAAGTGCACCCGAGGTAACGACAAAATTATCACAGGGGGTGCCTTAGGACCATTGAGTAAAAATTACCGCTAAGGTTATCCGAGGTAACGACAAAATTATCATAAGGGGTGACTTTGGACTGTTGAGTAAAAATCATCGCTACATGTAGCTATTATAGGTAGCTTAGGATTATTGACAAGAAAAAAATTGTCATTAAGAGCACTCGAGGTGATGAAAAACTTATTACGAAGGATGACTTAGAACTGAAAGATGTTTAACATTGTAATTATTACTACGACTTTTGTAGTTATCAAAATGAACCAAAAAATTATGATGGGCCTGTTATCCTGGAACGCGTTTAAGACATTTCAGCGAAGATTGTTGCTAAAATGCATTTAAGACATTTCAACAAAGATTGTTCCGGAAATGCGTTTGAAGATGCTTCAACGAAGATTATTTAAAACGCACTTAAGACGTTTCAACGAAGTTTATTCCTGAAATGCATTTAAGACGTTTTGGAGAAGATTGTTCCTGAAATTCATTTAAGACATTTCAGCAAAGATTGTCCCTAAAATGCGTTTAAGATGTCTCAACGAAGTTTAGTCCTGAAGTGCGTTTAAGACGTTTCAGTGAAGATTGTTCCTGAAACGCATTTAAGACATTTCAGCAAAGATTGTTCTTGAAGCGCGTTTAAGACGTTTCAATGAAGTTTATTCCTAAAATTCGTTTAAAATATTTCAGCGAAGATTGTTCCTGAAAAGCATTTAAAACGTTTCAGAAAAGATTATTCCTGAAATGTGTTTAAAACATTTTAACGAAGTTTATTCCTGAAACGCGTTTATGAAGTTTCAGCAAAGATTGTTTCTGAAATGCATTTAAATGTTTCAGCAAAGATTGCAGCTGAAATGCCTTTAAGACGTTTCAGCGGAAATTGTTCCTGTAACGTGTTTAAGACGTTTCATCAAAGTTTGTAACTGAAACGCACTTAAGACATTTCAGCAAAGTTTGCTCCTGGAATACATTTGAGACGTTTCAGCAGAGAACGTCCCTGTAATGCACCTAAGACGCTTCAACAAAGGTAGTTGGGCAGAACTTAGCCACCGTTGTGAAATCCTTCCAAGTGAAACTTGGCCGCCAAACGTGTTTGAAATATACAAATTGTCTTGACTATTTGCTTTGCCTATCATCGCGGAATGTGGCTTTAGTCGTATGGATTGAATCTAACTTGGGTATTTATTATGGATTTTCTTATGGTAAAATTCACGTGTAAGAACGATGCATGTGTGAAGTAGAGATGCATGATAACGAAGCATGATAAAAATTTGAAGTACGAACGAGTATATAACCTTTTAAGTATGACCATTACAGACAATTCAATATGAATGCGTCTTCTTAGGCTACTTGATTACATTTTCATACATATATATATATATATGAGGGTGTGTGACCCTTATCTTTTTCCCTCTCTCCCGCACCGGTATCGGTGGCTGAACCGCAACTGCTAGTGATGGGACGAAGAAAGAACTCCTCCCCGTCAGATTGGTTTTCTCTCTCCAATTAGGAGAGGCTGATAAGAAATCATATCAGATGCAATTCCCCGCCCAGCCATCGGAGAGAGGAACTGTCCTAGCTGAGCTTTCACTCCTTTATTCAAGAATAACTCAGCCCGTAAGTGAGAGCACTGCCCAAACTCCATTCGTCAGGGCCACCTGCGCTACCAATCCATCTAAATAAGGTCTTCTCCCATCTTCTTCCCTCTTCCTACGGTCTCGACCTGCAAAGTTACTTCCGAAAGCTCCCAATAGGCCAAGTAGCCGCAACTGTGCGTGTGCCTTCTTGAGCAATGTCGTGCAGGTTCCTACGTATATGCGGTATCATAAGTCGAATTATCTAAAGATGACACTTCAACGTGTTTACCTACCGCAGAGAAATTTCTTGATGAACTCTGCCATGATTAGATTCTCTCTTGGGGTAATATGTTGCCTTGATGTGATGATGCGTTGGTTAAACTCCTCTCTCGATCAGTTCTCTCATATAATTAATATTGAAAAATGATGGTGATGACTTTAATGAATTATCTCTAGTAATGTTAAATATGAACGTATCGTTGAGACGTATGTCATATATGACCATGATATAGTTAAAGAATGTTGTTTGACTCTGTTAACTTGTTATGATACATTGGCTTCTGAACACACATCGTGAACATGCATATGATATAAATCTTATCATATATATTCACTTGTGCTAACATTGAACATAAGGTTGTGCATTGCTAATGTATATATATTATTTCAACTAGTCATTCTTCAGTGAATATCGTCATGATCAGATTTTTTATTGAGTGAGGCTCGCCGTAGTCAACTACTTCTCACATCTCTTATTGGAGGCTAAATGAAAGCAATTGATATATCATCACATCCAACTGGAGGCTACATCAATGAAGATGACCTTGCATGACTGATTTAGTGAAGAAACATTCGTCATCACAATTCGGTGACTTATCAAGTAAGATCATAACACACACCGAGACTATGTACAAGTTCAAGTGTTATGAATTTAAACTTGTACAGGGGGCTAGTGTTTATATATGAATTTTCTACCCTAGACGTACCCGCTGGGTCTACCCGCACTGGTCGGACCCTTATGATTATTTACCCGTAACCGTCAAGTCAAGTGACATGACTTGGATGGACTCTTACCGCATTGTGAATGAATTGAAGGCATACAGCTTGGTAGGATTAGGATGGGGCTCGTCCTGTCGGTCCACCGTCATGACCTCCTCAGTAGGCTTTCATTGCGCCATCCTCTCGTTGATGATGAACCTAGAAACACGTGGCAACGTCGTATACGTTGGCCTCTACTTACACTTGACAATCGTTGATTGTCCAATCATAAAATAGTGTTTACCCATTACTTTCTTTATAAATGTGTTTAACAATCATATTGAGGAGGTTGGATATTTGGATATTATACACACACATTTTGGGTCTCTCCCCCCCTTGGCAACCCCATGTAGGTGCGTTTACCGGCGGTTGTCATCGTCTAGGCCGCTAAGGATGCTCGTCCTTCCCTCCGTGCTAGACCTCCACATTTTCAAGGATTCTCCGATGACTAGATCACTCTTCATTCATAACCTGATCTGGTTCAAAACCCATTCCCGAAACAATTATATAGCGCACATTGTTAGTGATGGATCACACCTACTACATGTTAATGTAATAAGTATGATGAAGGGATTGTCAAGTACAACATTATCAGTGTATTTGACAACCCAAACACTCTTCAAAGGGACCATGTTGCTTCGATCTCGAGAGCCACTACTGCAATGGCCACTACTCTTGTATGATTGGTGTTGTATCCAGTGTCGTGTGAATCGATTAAGAACTTGTTTATAATTTAATTATTTTAAAAGAGGTTAAAATAGATGAACTTATTCACTGCTATTTGTTTTAATGATTGTGTGTTGTGCTTTTTTAAAAGCATTATGGAAGTAGCTATTATAATTTTTTGCAGCATATGTTCGAGTCTGGTGTGTATGCATGTTTTATTTCTTTTATTTGTTGCATATCCTATTATGCTCAATTTATTGTCTATGCTATGATAGTATTACCATGTTATTAGTTTTTTATGATATTAATATTTACTCGTTTATGCAATCTAAAATATTACTTGTTTATGCAATCTAAAACAGTGATATTATAACCATCGCATGTGCCTTGCACGTGCCGCAACACCTAGTATCTCTAAAATTTTCACAACTCATATATTTTCAATAATTGAAATGATAAATGTGATTGCGATAGAGAGAATATCAAGTGACTTATTAGTTTGAAATACATATATAGTGATGGTAATTTGTGTTCAAAAAATGTTTCTCCTCACGTATACTATAGAATGGATGAAAGTTATGAAGTTATTTTTGTCTTTCATTCACTATCTTTCTCTATCATTCCGCATAGCCTAAAATGCATTAACATATTTATTAAACCTTATTCTCATGAAAGAGAGACGACTCATGATAGAGAGGCGTAGTGGTCAGAGACGTCTCGAAGTCAGATGACCTCGATGACAAGTGAAATTTGGCCGCTGTCCATAATTTAAAAAGTTGAGATCATAAATGATCGACCATAAAACATATCCCGAGGACATAGTGTGTATGAGTTAACTGATGCATGAGGATTCTGAAGCATCCTAAAAGATTAAGTCTTAAAGAAAGCGAAACACATTTTGCTCCGAACCTAATGCATCAATTACAGGCATCAATCACATTCAGATGACAATCTGTCATCAAATACATATATGGCTCCTTAACGCATGACGTGTGACATCATCCCATCTCATACTGTACATCTATAACCCAAGAAAGAAGGACCGTGGTATGCAGCCGACTGTACATCTATAAGCCAAGAAAGAAGGACCGTGGTATGCAGCCGACGATAGTAGAACCTGGTTAGCGCGCTGATCTTAGTCTATACAAGAACAACACTACCCTAGCCGCCCCCAACACTAAACATATATGAGTGATGGCATTTAACACGTACGCATCGATCACCCTTTAGACTATATTACTCATTTTTCCTCGCTTGGTTCAAACCCGATTGACTTAATATTGAGAGACTTAAAAGGAGATCAGCCCACTTATGTGTCCATGTTATCTTTCCATTTTGCAAGTTTTAAGTACAAGTGAGGGGAAGATCACTGACGCCATCTTTCTTCGAGATTTCACATCAACAATCTTGCTTGAGATTTCACATCAACTATCTTTTTCGCTGCAATTGTAATGAAAAATGATCTGGACTAAAAGTCCATTGAATTACAAAACAGTGGAGATAAAGGGGCATGTGAAGATGAGCTATTCAACGACGTTTTGACAACTTTAAAAGTTGAAACGATGAAAAAAAAATGGTTTTAAACAAGAGGTTTAAAATGAAATATTAAAAATGATAACTTTTAAAGGTTTAGGGTTTTAAATATAACTTCATTATAGTTTGAGCATAAAAACATATTTAATCTTTAAATTGTTTTTAAAGAGAACAAAAACGTTGTTGGGGTTAACGTAAAATGGGGACCTAGGCGATATTTTCTAATTAGGCCTTTCCTAACTCTCTGAGTTTTATTGTAATAATTTTAAAGTTATAATGCATAAAAAATAAATGGAATTTGGAAGAATAATTTCAGTCTTACTAAATAATTGACTAAGTGATTAATCACTCATTTATATGATAGTGTTTTAAAGTATTTTAATTAATGAGTGTGAAAACGTTAACTTATAAATGATTGATATATCACTTAGTTATTTAACACTTGATCAATTATTTGATAGGTATAGAATTATGTATTTTGAAAACATTAATTTATTTGATAACTGTTAATCCATTGTATGTAAGCTTAATTTTCTTGAGAAATTCATTGAATAAATTAAAATATTACAGTAATGTTACATTTTTATAGCCTTGAACTTTAAAATTGTCATATTGTGACTGTGAAGAGAGTATATGCAGAGGTGTTTTATTGTAAAAGCTGGATGATTTTATTTATAGAAATTACAGATATATATACACTGCATGTCAAAGACTTATATGGAAAGATAGAAGGACTTACATGAAAAGGCAGCAAGAAATCTGCTGCAATAATGTTACATAATATGACAATAAAATGAATTAAAGAATATTAATATAAATCCTAAATGAATGGAAAAATTGGCTCCAAGTTATTGCTTGATTTGTGATTGATCCTCTTTCCTTGATGGTGCTCCCACTGACGACACCAATCTTGGATCTTAAAATGGAGAAACGTGTCTTACTGAGAGGTTTTGTAAGAATATCGGCCAACTATTCATGAGAAGGGTGTCTTGGATCTTAAAATGGAGAAACGTGTCTTACTGAGAGGTTTGTGAGAATATCGACCAACTATTCATGAGAAGATACATGAGACACTTGAAGAGAACCACCAGCTACCTTGTCACGAACAAAATGATAATCAAGAGCAATGTGCTTCATATGAGAATGAAATACCGGGTTGACACGTAAATAGGTGGCACCTAAATTGTCACATAATATATTTGGAGGTTGAATTGGAGTAATACCAAGCTCACTTAGAATATTTTTAATCCATGTTACTTCTATAGCAGTAGAAATGACAACCCGATATTCAACTTCAGTTGATGAACGTGCAACTGTTCTCTGCTTTTTTAGAACACAACGAGATGGGATTCCGTCCAATACAGACAACATAGGTTGTGGTAGAAGTGTAATTATCTTTATTTCTGTCCCAATCAATAGAATGCGTTAATGAAGAGTGGTTGATGGCGTCAAAGGTAGATGCCTTAATGAATGGTATGCTTGAGATAACGCAACAAACGTTTAACAGTTGACCAATGTGTTTGACTAGGAGCATGCATAAATTGAGCAAGTTTATTAACTGAGAAAGCAATATCCGATTTAGTTAACAACAAATATTGCAAACCACCAATCAAACCCCGATAATGCGAGGCATCACAGGATGGAGTACCATCATTAACGACAAGTATGCTTATAGAAGACATGGGTGTTGAAGAATCTTTAGCACCTACAAGCTTAAATTTCTCCAATAAGTCACGCACATATTTGTGCTGTGAAAGAAACATGCCATGGGAAGTCCAAATTGTTTCAACGCCGAGAAAGAAGTTTATACAACTAAGATCCTTAATAGAAAATTGTTTCGACATATTGCATAGAAATTTCTTGACGAGGGAATTGTCATTTCATGTTACAAGAAGGTCATCTACCTAGACCAAAAAATAAATGGTAAGGGAATTCACAAACCCATAGCCGATGAGATAATTTTTCAGTTCAGTATACCAAGCACGATGAGCTTGTTTTAATCCATAAAGTGATTTGTGCAACCGACAAAATTTTTTTGGTTTAGATTCATTGACAAACCCTGGGGGTTGAGACATGTAAACTTCTTCGGTTAAGGTTCCTTAGAGGAAGGCATTATTGACGTCTAATTGATGAATAGACCATCCATAACTAAGAGTGATAGACAAAATGAGCCGTATTGTGATTGGCTTAACAACAAGACTGAAAGTTTCATAATATTCAACTTTGGGGTGTTGATGGAATCCCTTGCCACCAATCGGGCCTTGTACCGATCAATACTCCATTCGAGTTACGCTTTATGTGAGAAACCCATTTGCATCCCATTATATTTTGATGTGGTTGTGGTGGAACAAGATCCCATGTACCATTTTTATCAGAGCATTCACTTCATCACACATTGTTGCTTGCCATTTTGGATCCCGAATAGCTTGAGAAACATATGTAGGTTCAAGAGAGAGTGGAAGAGGATGTTTAGTATCATGGTTTAACTGTTTGGGTTTAAAAATATTATTTTGGGAACGAGTAACCATTTTATGAGTGTGAAGCGAATCATATGGCATAGGTTGATTCGATTGAAGTGGTAGAGACTCACATCTGAGAGTACTCTCACGTTCATGTCTAGAGGCAGCCATAGTGTTGATCGAGTGTGAGTTGTCAATAGGAGATGAAACATTAAGGTCAGGTATAAAAGTATTAGCATCAGTGGCATCAATTGACAATTGTCTATTGTCATGAGGAAGTTTTGTGTTAGGCATGGGAATTGTGAAGTGAGGTGGCTCTAGTGCATGAATGGAGGGAGAGAGTGGCGTTCAAGTGGCGATTACAGCTTCAAGAGGTGGAGAATGTGGCTGACTTTGTGCATTATTAGATGGGAAAGTTGATTCAGTGATATCAACATGGCGTGAAATGTAAATTTTTTTTGTTCGTGGGTCCAAGCATTTATAAGCATTATGTATGTTAGAATATCCCACAAAAATACAAGGCTTAGGACATGACTCTAATTTGTGTATTGTATAATATCATAACCAAGGGAAGCATAAACACCCAAACACCCGAAGTTTAAAATAATTTGGTTTCTCATGAAATAGTGCTTCAAAAGGTGATTTATAGTCTAAGATAGGGGTGGGCATTCTATTGATGAGATAAATGGCAGCAAAAAATGCATGGGACCAAAAACTTGAAGGAAGTGAGGCTTTGTATAGTAGGGTAAGACATGTTTCTACAATGTGATGATGATGGTGTTTGACGGAAGCAATGTGTTGAGGGCTATAGGGAGGAGAGACTAAATGTTGTACACCATGGGTCTCAAAAATTATTTTAATCTTTTATATTCACCTCCACCATCCGTGTAAATGGTAGTAACGGAGGTTTTGAAGAACTTTTCAACCATGACTTTGTATGCAGAGGTTTTTTATTGTAAAAACTGGATGATTTTTATTCATAGAAATTACATATATATACACACACATTACATGTCAAAAACTTACACGGAAAAGCAGCAAGAAATCTGCTGCAATAATGTACATAATATGGCAATAAAATGAAATATTAATACAGATCCTAAATGAATGAAAAATTGGCTCCAAGTTATTGCTTGATTTGTGATTGATCCTCTTTCCTTACAGTGGCGACTTAGAAAACTGAATTATATATGGATGTTTTTTTTTAATATATGGATGTTAATTGTAAACGTTTAGGTTATCAGCAATAGAAGTAATTTAAAGTTTAAAACTTAATGGAATGACTGAATTATAGCGTTCTAAATTATTGTAAGCCTTAATCGAGAAAATTAGTATTACTATAAATTAACATTGAGAAGAAAAAGGTTTTGTTCATATCTTTGTTTTAATAACATGGAAACGAAAAGGATACCAAGTCCAGCAAAGAAAGATTTTAACTCTGGTTTATGATCTGTTTGTCCATATCGTTTTCAAAGGAAGTTTAAAAACGTGTCTAATTTAGATTAGTCAATACCACATCATTATATTTTCCTTTTTCCTCCTCCTTACTTCATCACCACGTGTATCGAACTCCTAGTCATTTCCATCTAAAATGTTTAATAGTTAAATAAACAGAAAAGGAACGGAACGAAAACAACAATAAAATAGTGACAAAGCCTTTTTTTTAATTCTACCAATATCTCATGTTGCTAGTGGGTAATGACTAATGACCGATCAAATAAGATGTCATTTTTGGGTTAATATCATAGTATTTCTTGTATTTTTTTAAAATTAATTTATATCCTGAATTATTTTTTTCTTAATTGATATTTATATTTTTTTTATCAATCAATTTATTATCTGACTGTTAAATTATCACGTGCATGGTACATACCTATTTTTTTTCTCTAATTTTACTTATTTCTTCAACCTCATAAACTACCAATCTCTAGTGTTTTTTCATAAAAAAAACCAACCATAAATTGCATCACCGTCTTCAATGATTAACAAAATTTTGACAAATTCTCCTCTAATTTCAGCAACGGTTCGGATTTTGTCTCATGCAGGTTCGGTTTCAGTTTTATCAATCACATTTTTTCCCCTTCATGAATAAATGTTGATATTTATTCTAACTCAAACTGTTACTATTTTTTTTTAAACATGAACAATTATAATTTTTTATCAATCATATTTATTTCCCTTCAACATGAATCAATGTGTTATTTTTTCTAAGCCTGAACCGTTGCTATTTTTTCTAAACCCGAAAGGTTGCTATTTTTTTATCAATCATATTTATTTTTTCTAACATGAATAAATGTTACTATTTATTCTAAACCCGAACCGTTGCTATATTTTTCTAAACCCTGAACAAATGCTATTTTTTATCAATCATATTTATTTTCCTCCAATGTGAATAAATGTTTCTATTTTTTTAAACCCGGACAGTTGATAAAATAACAACGGTTCGGGTTTAGAAAAAATAGCAACAGTTCAGGTTTAAAAAAATAACAACATTTATTCATGTTGGAGAAAAATAAATATGATTGATAAAAAATAGCAACGGTTCAGATTTAGAAAAAATAACTGCCGTTCACATATAAAAATATAGCAACGGTTCAGATTTAGAAAAAATAGCAACATTTATTCATGTTGGAGAATAAATATGATATTATAAAATAACAACGGTTTGAGTTTAGAAAAAATAGCAACGGTTTGAGTTTAAAAAAAATAACAACGATTCAAGTTTAGAAAACAAATAGCAACGGTTTGAGTTTTGAAAAAATAGCAACATTTATTCATGAAGAAGAAGAAAATATGATTGATAAAAGCTGAAATCAAACTTGCAGGAGACTAAACCGAAACGGTTGGTGAAACTAGAGAAGAATTTGTCAAAATTTTGACAAATCATTAAAGGGGGAGATGTAATTTATGGCTGCTTTTTGGATGAAAAAAATATGAGAGATATGTAGCTGATAGATTGAAGAAATGAGTAAAATTAGAAAAAAAAAATAGGCATGTGCCTTGCGTGTGATAATTTAACAGTCATTTAACAGTCATGGAGGTAAATTGATGGATGGAGAAAGATGAAAGACCAATTATGAAGAAAAATTAATTTGAAGGAATAAGTTGATTTTAGGACAAAGTGTAAGGATGTCGTATGATAATAACCCTTATTTTTGTCATCCACCCTGTACCAAAAAGCATTTGTTTGTTTGTTTTACCGGTTTTTATTTTTGTTTGTAAAAGTCACAAATTATACAAAAAATAAAACTCAAATTTACGATATTTTTGTATGAATATGTTGTTTAATCATTTTGTCGACACATATTTTACATATAAGTTTAATCTTAGCCATTTGGTAAACTTTATACGAGATTTAATTTTGTTTAAAAAAAAACTTAGACATCAAGTTCATCAAACACATAGTCTAGTCTTGACTAATATTACAAATTATGTTAAACAAGCCACACCCCAGAAAATGAGTGAATCAACAAGTCTTGAATCTGTTCGTCTTTCCTCCTCTTTCTTTCCCAAAGATATTCCCTCTTCTGTTCGTCGAACCATAGCAAACAAGATTGATAACCTTATTGAAATCCATCATCTTCCCGAAAATGTCAAAATACAGAAGACAGAAATACCTCTTCTCAGTCCATACAGCCTTTATCATCAGCCAAACAGAGTACTTCACAGTTTTGGAACTCTAATATCTACCCTCAGGCTTCATGTGAAAGAGATTGTGCAAACCACAAAATTAGATCGATGTGGTCTCCCAGCCACAATTGCAGAAAAATATGTCACCCTCGAAATCCCTCAAGAGTTGCTTAATGGTTGGCAGACACAATCACCTCCATGTTGGTGTTGTTCGTCTTACCTTGACTCTTCACGGTAGAAAAGGAATTGCAGCTACTGCTCGGATTGCTCTCATAGACACCACATTCACATCCTACAGTAATGCATTGATTGGTTTAATTCTGACCACTCTCAGCAATGGAACTGTTATTCTCACCATCGCTCCAGATTTTAATATTAAACTTTCAAACCCAACTCTTTCTCAGAGACTGAAAGTTCAAGTCTAGATTATTGGAGCAGAACAAGACTTCAGGGCCATCATGGCCACCCTGCATCATCAGATCATTTATCGCCTCCAAAATCACTCTTTTGATCTCCATTTCCTCAACTCCACTCAAGACGCTCTTTTTACTGTCTCTGACAGAGCTGATGATACCTCTATCATCAGATTCCTCGGCACATCTCTAAAGATGAACTCACGCAATTGATGCCTCTCGAATGGATCAACAATTATGAATGTCAGTTCCATGTCATCTAACGAGATGTCCATACTTCTGCCCCTCCTCAGGTGCACCGTCTCCCAGATGGGACTATAAAAACCATTTTTGCAAGACCTGGCATAGTAGAGTCTTCCTCATCAAGGCCTTCATTTTTTGGAAGTATCTTAACCATCACTCTTGCTTACACGCCCTCACGAAGATTTCCTCCTATAGCCTGGATAGATCATTTAGCTTAACCCTGTTATGTGTCACATGTGAATAGTCACTTCATATGGGATGTTGCTGCAGACAACTACGAACCCCGATTGCGACTGTGATGAGCCTGTTTGGGACGAAGCAGATTTTGATGATGAGCCCTAGTATCGAAGGGTTTCTGCAACCCGCAAGAAGCCCATCAAATCGTCTTGTCGCCAACAAGTTTCCCACCATCACTCCGACGATAATGATCACGGTTCTTCTCGTATTTCAACCCACTGGGTTCGCTCACAGCCTTCAGTTCCTTCTTAGCAACTTTTTTTATATGAGTTGCTCAAAGAAACTGGCCATACAGACCTTCTTCCAAACCTTCATCCAAATTCGGTTCTTCCAGTCCAATCTGTCCCTCGTCTTATTCCATGCCTTGCCATGATGGAATCCTATGATCAGGATTTTCCACCTTTGACCAGACGAACCAATACAGCTACAAAAGTGTCTACTCGACCATTCTCCATCCCTACTGAGGTCACTTCTACAGGAGAACCTAGGTCTCTTCCTACGATTGAAGAAGTACTTAATTGGCAATCTGAAAATGTTGTGTGCCAAAATCGGACTCTCACGAAACTTGATTCCAAATTAGATCGACTAAATCTTCAGTCAAACACCCTATCCCCTCAAGTAGGGAAAATCTCAGATAAAATTCAGCAGCTTCGAGAAGTGTTATCTTCTAAAGCTATGCACTTGGATATTGAATTAAGGCACCTGGTCGAAAAAGGATACATGGGCTCCGAGTTCCGAAAAAAGGAGCAAGACTTCTCCTAGATTCAACAAGATCTCTACATGATAGAGATAGATATGGAAAATGAGAAATCTCAAACTCTCTATTATCCATATCCTTCATATCCCATGAGTAGCCAAGTTCCTAGATATCCTTCCTCTCTCATGCCTTATCTCAAGGCCTCAGATTATAATAATCTTTTCAAAATGTCTTATCTCATTTTAAGACAACTCAGACAATCTCGGCCAAAACCATCATCTCTCCCAGAGCAGCATGCCCCTCCTTATTCGAAGCCTCCACGTGTTCCTTTCAATCCCACTTCTCTAGCTTCACCCTCCTATACGAAACCCTCTGACCTTCCGGTCAGTTCTCCTCCTCAACATCAGAAACTTAAAGCCCCTCTGAATCCTAATCTGACAATCCATTCCTTACAATCTTTTCATATTCTCTCCAGCTCAGTCTCAGGAACTGATGCCTCCAGCATTGCAGATAGCTCTAGTCTTGCTTCAGATGAATGCCAAGCTGATATCTCTATGATTGCTATGGTCCAACCAGGTGATATGGAAGAAGAACACTCTGTGGATGATCTTCCTCCTCCAATGCATTCCCAAGAACCAAAAGAAGAGTATAAACTGATGACCGGCCCCTGGTTTACTTTTGATTATCTTCCTCCAAACAAATGGCGTGATCGTCTTCATAAATTTGGAGCTTGGATTGATTTACAGCTCTCTAAACCAGACGTGGACCTCGAAGACATTCTCTCTGAGTTTTTATCTCGTTTAATAGGGACTTTGATAGAATGGTTTCAAAGTCTTAGTTCTTATCAAAGGTTGACCGCAACTCGTACCCCTGTTACTGGCACGCTTTTGGGTATCTTACTCAGACCTACGTTCATTACCTCTCTCCCTAAAGAATTGCAACCTCAACTTCACAGGACCATTAATGCCCTTCGCCATGATATGACTGATATTTCTCTCGGTGAAATCTATCAACTTGCATTGGCTACCCTTGATAAATTATGTGAACAATAAAATTTTTTCAAGGGAATGCTCAAAGGGGAATCAAAGCTCCGATCCACGTGTACAAAGCCATATCTCAAGATTAAATGCAATGCCTAAAAAGATTGTTCGTGTTCTAGGGAACGAAAAAAGGAAACGTCATCTCGTTTCCACTAGTTTCCATCCCGTCAGATGAGCTCTCGTCGTCAATCTAGCCACAAGTCTTTTCTCCGGTATTTTAGGAAACGACATCTTTCCTCTCGAAAGTCTGATAAATGCTACATCTGTGGCCAAAAAGGGAATTTTGTAAAAAGTTGTCCCCATAAAATCAAAAGAGATATTCAGTTGCTCCAACATCTACAGACAGACCTCCTCCTTGGAGATGATGAAGATATTTAATCTGTTGTGGAAGAACAGACTAGCCGCAATGAGGAAACTCAATATGTGTTACTATACTCCGCAGACAAAGCCAGCTTCTCTTTTGATTCTGAAGCCCCCTCTAATTCTGACACATCATCGAAAGCTCCCACAATCCTTTGTCTGAGTTCTCTTGGGGGTTTGAAATGACCCTCCAAAAGAAAAAGTTATTTCCACCAAACCCCATATTGAAATCAAACTTTTTACTGACAAATTTTCCAAAATTGTTCCCGTCATTGGGTTTTTGGATACTGGCTCTTGCAGAACAGTCATAAAACTCTGTCTCCTACCTCCAGAAGATTGGGTTCCTTATAACCAATATTTCTCCACTGCAAATGGAAGTTTATTTAAAATTGAGTGGATTACAAAGAAACATGTTGGTCTTCAATTCTTCTAACTGCATTCTCTAGATTAAGGTATTGGGTAGCGATCTTCCTGAAAAGGATATTTTGATTGGCTTTGAAGCTTTCTCCCGCACAGAGAAACTCCAGATTTTATCCACCGGAATCCAATACAAAAGTTTTTCCAGTGCTTAAACCCATGTTGCCAGCCTCTTGGAACTCCAATAAGTTCATGCTGCCTATGCCCATCTTCGTGACCAGATCCTTCCCTACTGTGCTGACAGCCATGAACAGTTTCCCCATGCTTTTCCCCTCTGGAAAAATCCAACATTCTTTATCCGACTTCCTTTCAAACAAAATGAAGACCTCAATCCCACCAAGGCCACTCATCCAGGCATGAATCCAGATGATCTCAAGTGTGCCCGTGAAGAATGTGCAGCTCTTCTTCGGCAAGGACTCATTGAACCCACGAAATCTGATTGGGCGTGTCAGGCTTTTTATGTCGAAAAAAGACCTGAACTCAAAGGAGGAAAAAAGAGACTTGTAATTGACTATAAGCCTCTCAACCTTTTTCTCCAAGATGATAAATTTCCTCTTCCTAAGCCCAGTACTCTATCCATCCATCTGAAACGGGCCATAATCTTCTCAAAGTTTGACCTTAAAGCTGATTTTTGGCAATTAGGCATTCACCTAGAGGACCGTCATAAGACTGCTTTCTGTATTCCCAATGTCCAGTACCAATGGACCGTCATGCCTTTTGGACTTAAAGTTGCACCTCCGCTTTTTCAAAAGGCCATGACCCAAATGTTTGAGCCTATTTTGCACAGTGCTCTGGTTTATATTGATGATATTCTTCTCTTCTCAGAAGATCCACATTCTCATCAACTTCTGTTATCTCATTTTATTAATCTTATCAAATATGATGGGACTATGCTCTCAGCCAAGAAGGTTGAAATTGGTGCTACCCGTATTGAATTTATGAGCATGATATTTGAAGATATAAACTTTCAACCAGGTCCCCATATTGTCGTGGAATTACTCAAATTCCCCACTTCTGATCTAACGGTCAAACAACTCCAACAGTTCCTTGGCATTATCACTTATCTAAGAGATTTCATCCCTCACGTAGCCACCTACACAAGCCATTTGTCCAAACTTCTCAAAATAAATCCTCCGCCTTGGGGCTCCGCATAAACTAAGGCGCTCCCGTCCTCAAGGAACTTGCTTAACATCCTTATCCCTTAAAGATTCCTGACACAGGACTTTGTATCCTACAGGCAGATGCTAGTGATGAACACTGGGGGGCCATTCTCATTGAGGAAGACAAGGGTAAACATTTTTATTGTGGACATGCTAGTGGTCAATTTAAAGACTCAGAGAAACATTATCATGCTACCTATAAGGAAATTCTTGCGGTAAAAAAGGGGATTGAAAAATTCAGCTTTTATCTCAGCCCATATGAATTTACTGTCGAAATGGATAACACATCATTTCCAAAGATGCTTGATCCAAAGGAAAAATTCTTCTTAATAGATAGCTTCTCAGATGGAAAGACTGGTTCTCACGCTATAAATTTACAGTTCGTCATCTCAAAGGACATGAGAATATCATTGCTAATTATCTCTCTCAACCTCAGAAAGACATCAAATATCTTACAGTCGTCCCTTCTCCTCAGACGCTCTTTATTCTTACCATTTTTGTTACCCTTGACTCAAGTCCCACAATGCCCTTCAGCACGCCTGCTACAATTTCCCCTCCAAGACCTAAACCTTATGGTCCTATTGCTGTCAACAATCTTGCCACAAAAACTTTATTTTATTGGCTTCATCTTTTACTCGTAAAAACTCACATTCATCCTTACCCAGACCATTTTGATATGGTCATCCCTTATACCACAGTTCTCCTCATTAAATGTGCTATTCCAGAAGAACTCCTCTAGAATCTTTGAGTTCTTTCCGCTCTTCATTACTGTGCCATCAGATTCCCTCTATATCATATATACCATTATATCTGTGATTATGTCAATACCCACATGCACCTTGTGACACTTCTTCAACTATTTACCCCTCTTCCATACTAGAGAAGTCAGCTCAATAGAATTCTCACTGAGCACAATTTATGGACAACTCCCTGCAAACAGAGACATACATTTTTCTGTTTCTACACCCTCCACTGAGAACAAGATCATTCTATCGATGGAACTCTGTATATGCACAACCATATTAATTTCTGGCAATCCTCTGCTGCTTGGCCCAAATATGAAAGTCGGCTCATGGACAAACTAGGCCAGACCTTAACAAGACTTAATGAATCCACCGGAGATAATGTCTATAATAGTTTTGCTCTTGGGACATTCCTTTCTAGTCCTCAACTCTCATTTGGAGCTACCTTATCTTCTTTACATGAGTTCCAACGCTCCTTCATCTTCAGTGGTTTGTCTTCTCCTCACCCTCAGGACCTATATCCATTTGAGTCTCAAGATCTCTACCAGCTGGATACCCAATTCCACATTGACTGTCTTTCCCCAGACCTTGGCCAGCTTCCTGTTCCACTCCCGGAGCCAGTCCCCTTGACCCCACCTCCTACATATGCCAACCAAGATCTTGATGAGTTCAGCTCTGCCTATTTTCAGGACACACCATATGATGAAGAATATGCCAACCTTGGATCCGATCATGAGCCCATCTCCAAAGGAAATTGGTAGTGCTGCCCCATCTGTCTCCCACTTGTCTTTGTCATTTGCTTGTGTCTTGTTGTAATAATTAAAAAATGGACTGTAGCTTCCTGTTTTTTTGTAATAATTACCATTGATTTGTAAAAGTAGGCTATTAGGTCTCGTCTTTTTGTAATAATTATCATTGCTTTGTCAAAGTAGGCTTTTTAGGTCTGTAGTTTCATATTTGGTTGCTTTAGCTTATTTGTTTGTATTCCCCCTCCAACTCTATATAAGAAGGGCTTCTCTTTCTTTGTAAGGCAGAAGTTTTCAGCATTAAAAAAGAACAAGTGTTTTTCTCTCAAATTTCTCCTTCTTTCTCCTTGCAACCCCGATCTTGTAATAATTTACGTCTATCTGCTGAGATTCAAGTGTGCTCTACACTTGTCCTTATTAGAGGGATCCTGTTTATCAGAAAGAATCAGAACTGTGATCTTAGGAAAGATAATCCGATGCGATTCTCTGAATTGTTTTTGTTTGATGAATATATTCACAAATTCTAAAGTGACTTCCTAAGATGATGTTGGTTGAGCTTATCAAATATTTAATTTATTTATTTAAGAAAACAAAACATTTATGTTATTTTAATGTTTTATAAGCACTCATTTTCAAATCAAAGAACTTTTGGGAACTTACCGATTACCATTGGCCAACCACTGCGTTGCCTTTTGACACGGGCGGATCCTTCGCCCACCCAGTAAGACCGTTGGCACTGACCTTTGTCTTCTCCGTCATAACTCAGTTGCAGAATAACAAATCAAATTTGCTTCTCCAGTTTTCATGGACACTTGCAATTTCAATATTGCTACTCACAAATAACTGATAATATCCGTTTCTTCTTTATTATCTTTTATACGTCAAATAAAATTACCCCTCCTGTTCTATATCCATATTATACACTCTTATCTCCTCAATCGTCTCAGTCTTCCTTCATCGCCGACTAAACATCTCATTCTCAATGGAAAACTCCGAACTTGAAGCCTCAAAGGACCATAATTCTCAGAATTCAGTTGACGGCAACATTCTCGCCGCCCTATCTCTCGCTCGATTCGGCGTCGACCGGATGTTCGGCGTGGTGGGCATTCCTGTTACCTCACTCGCTAACCGTGCAGTATCGCTCGGCGTTCGATTCATCGCTTTCCACAACGAGCAATCTGCTGGGTACGCCGCCTCTGCTTATGGGTATCTGACGGGTCGGCCCGGTGTGCTTCTTACTGTATCGGGTCCTGGCTGCGTCCACGGGCTAGCAGGGCTGTCCAATGCCATGGCTAACACTTGGCCTATGGTATTGATATCTGGCTCGTGCGATCAGAGAGATTTCGGTCTCGGCGATTTTCAAGAGCTTGATCAAATCGAAGCTGTGAAACACTTTTCGAAGTTCTCCGTTAAGGCCAAAGATATTTCGGAGATCCCCAATTGCGTCTCTCAGGTTCTCGATTGGTCGGTTTCGGGTCGACCCGGTGGGTGTTACTTGGATCTTCCATCGGATGTTCTCCACCAGACAATTTCCGAGGCCGAGGCTGAGAAACTCCTAGTTGCAGCGGAGAGTAGTAGAAAACGAGAAGAGCCACCACGTGTTACAAATTCGCAAATTGAACAAGCGGTTTCACTGCTCAGACACGCCGAGAAGCCATTAATCGTGTGTGGTAAAGGAGCGGCTTTCGCCCGAGCAGAGGAACCCCTAAAAAAGCTAGTAGAGACTACTGGGATTCCATTTTTGCCTACTCCAATGGGTAAAGGTTTGCTACCCGATACTCACGAGCTTGCTGCTACTGCAGCAAGATCATTAGCAATAGGCAATTGTGATGTTGCACTTGTTGTTGGGGCAAGGCTTAACTGGCTGTTGCATTTTGGTGAGCCACCCAAATGGTCAAAAGACGTAAAGTTCATCTTGGTTGATGTTAGTCAGGAAGAGATTAAGTTAAGAAAGCCACATTTGGGATTGGTTGGGGATGCTAAAGGCGTTTTGGATTTGATCAGTAAGGAGATTAAGGACGACCCTTTCTGTTTCGGGAAATCTCATCCTTGGATTGAAACGATTATGAAGAAATCAAAGGAGAACGTGTTGAGGATGGAGGCTCAGTTGGCTAAGGATGTCGTGCCGTTCAATTTTTTGACGCCAATGAGGATTATTAGGGATGCAATTTTGGCTGTGGGTAGCCCTGCTCCGGTGGTGGTTTCTGAGGGGGCTAATACGATGGATGTTGGAAGGGCGGTGTTGGTTCAGAGTGAACCGAGGACTAGGTTGGATGCAGGGACATGGGGGACTATGGGGGTTGGTTTGGGTTATTGTATTGCAGCGGCTGTTGCTTCGCCTGATCGGCTGGTGGTTGCGGTTGAGGGAGACTCTGGATTCGGGTTTAGTGCAATGGAAGTCGAGGTATGAACCTGATACTTGACATGGTTGTATCATTTTATGTTTGTTCATGTGTATACTTGCCTAGAAATGCCTGCTGCCTGCTAATGTTTCTTATCTCATTCAACAGAAAATATCTCATGTTTGTTTGCTTTCAACAGATCCGTAGATAAGGGAATATTTTAATAGTTTTCTTTCTGATCAAATCTCCTAGGAAATTGCTCTACTGCCTCTTTAATTATTCTCATTCATGTTTTTCCATGGTTGGTTTGGGTTCTCTGGAATTACACCTCTGGCTAGTGGAGATAATATCCATGATTCATAGATGAACTTGCATTCCCTTGCAAAAATGGCAATGGAAACTCTTGACTTTTTCAACATTTTTTTTTTACCTTTTTAACGATTAGTGAACAAATCTAAATAGGAAATGGGTTGGAAAAGTCTTGTCAAATGAGGTCATATCATGACTGTGTATGTATAATGTCTGAGATAAAATAGAACACGGTCATATTCTCTTGGTCTTAGTATTATGAAACAAGGGGGAATTTTCTATATGGTGAAAATATTCAAAACAATCACAAATTTGAATAGGTTTTGTGAGCTGAACAAAGCTCAAGGTTGCCGTTTCCAGATGTTTTTTTTACTCTTTCCATATGTCCTCAGATGTACGTCACTCTGATAAATTATTTCAAGGCGTGTTGTAGCAATCAAGAGCCTTTCTTCCAAGACATGTATGAACATTATCATGTTCCCTGTTGCTAATATTTGTTCCTCTATATAGATGATAAAGATTATTGGGGGGGGGGGGGGGGGGGNGTGCTTTCATTCGAACATTCGAAACAAACATAATTTTTTTTAATCGTTTGTTCTTTCTGCATATATAAATTGTCATCAGTAGGAGCCAAGGAAATTCTTGGGCAAAGGCAAAATCTTCTGACTTACGCTGTTTGTGGATTTTTGCAGACTTTGGTCCGATACCAGTTGCCTGTAGTTGTCATTGTCTTTAACAATGGTGGTGTATATGGTGGAGACCGAAGGAGCCCTGAAGAAATGAATGGACCCTATAAAGATGATCCTGCACCAACCTCTTTTGTCCCCAGTGCAGGCTATCACACCATGATAGAAGCTTTTGGAGGAAAAGGCTATCTCGTTGGGACGCCTGAAGAACTGAAATCTGCCCTTTCAGAGTCCTTTTCAGCTCGGAAACCAGCAGTCATTAATGTGAAGATTGATCCTTATGCTGGTGCAGAAAGTGGGAGGCTGCAACACAAGAACTGAAGAGCTACACAAATTTCCAAATTTGCATTGGTCCTTCGGGCGGATGCAATTGGAAGGCTGTGGAATATAGTAAAAATATTTAAGCTTTCTTGATTTTAGTTTTGTACTGCTTTTGGAGTGATATTGTGACGCAAATAAACTTAAGGACTGAAGTTACATGTTGTATCAAGAGGAAGGACGTGATAAAATTAGACCATCAGGGAAAGCATTAGTAGTTATAATTTATATTATGTGAATCATAAACTTAAAAAAAAAATGGAGCCTTTCTCTGTCTTACTGCCAAAACTTTCCTATGAGTCATTAGGCAAAGGGAGTTCATCTGATGGTGTACTGGTGATCCCACCGTTAGATCAGCATTTTTGGATCAAATGTGGGGTGATCACCGGTGAATCACACTGGTTCTGTACGTGCCTGAAGTTTCGCTGTTTTATAGAAAAGATGAGGTGGAGAGGTGAAACGAGATTTGACTAGTAGATATACACGTATTTGTCAGCATTATAAGCTAGTCATTGACTAGCTTAGTCGCTTATGCTGGGTCTGCGTGCCTTTTATTAGGTGTGCTTGTCACCATCTTTTTTTCTTTAACCCATCTTATTTAAGAAAAGCTTGGCATTGTTTTTTCTTTTCTTTTCTCCATAGAGATTTGAAGTAGTATATGTTGCGAAAATATGTCTGTATCGGCTGTCAAAGAGTCTGTCATGCGTCACTCGGTGACTTGTCCAGGAGTTTACAAAAATAAAAAATGATCGTGAAAGCAGTAGGTAAGGCGTCGGGGGTTCTCCATCTAATGCACTCTGACGATCAAGTCAGTAGAGTGTTTAAAATAACATTAGCAATATGGAGGATTGCTTATTGTTTAATGGGGATCATCATATATTAATAATGATTTTCTGTATCAGTCAAACGCCTAGGTTTAATGTATCTTATTCCTTATTCTGATAAGGAATGGTGATATTCATGTAGAATATTCTCTGATCAGGATATTTTGGTTATCATCTCATCATCTTTAAGAACCATTGAGATTGTCTTGTAGATTTGATGTGTGCCTATCATTTTTTTATATGACTGATTATTATATGTTACCTCGTCATCCGTGTAACCTTGGTAGTGTAAGTATAGGTGGGGTCGTGTCCATCGATCTGGTCATGGAAGGTGCCTCGATCATCATGGTGACTTCAGTCACGGATGAGTCATCGATTTGAACTCAATCTGGGCATTACCCGAGAAATGGGAGTATTGAGCTTTGTTCAGAAATATTATTAATAGATTTCAGCCCGAGTATTTTTTCTCGCCTACCGTTTGCCCACACTTCTTGAGTATATAGTATAGCAATATAGTCGGGAAGTATGTTGTGGAGGGAGCCATGAGCTTTTACCCAAGACTCTATCTTTGCACTTAATCGAGTGTTAAACATCTGTTGGCGTTGAGATCGTCAAACAGTATAGTTTGTGTCCAAATATCTAAGTATTTGTTGTTGGTTCGTAATGGCATCTCAAATCATCTTGTGACTGAGATGAGCTTTCTTCATATTTGTTAATTGACTCTTGGTAAAAATGTTGTCATCTTGATTAATGTTGGACTTTTTCATGTAATGATGTGTGTGATCGTGTTGGGACCTGAAGTTCTATGGTTCATGTTTATGCCAGTTGTTCTGAGTAATTATCGGGATCGAGTCCCTATGATTTTCATCTGGCAGCCAGGCGGCTTGAGTTGGATCAGTGGTCATCACAACTAAACTTTTACACCTTCGTGTAAGTGTATAGTGAATACTTGACGTTAAAATTGAATTCCTTTGATATGGTGTAGGAGATAAGAAGGTTAATCCGTTTGGATTGCTTCATTATGAGGTTGACTTGATGTTGTGACGTTATAAGGTCTAGGATAGGATTTTTCTAAAATCCTACATTGCATTCTCGTGTTGATCCATGCTTGACCATGTATCTGGTACATTACTTTGGCATCTCATGTCGCATGGCGGATGATGGAGTTATTACACTCAAGGGCGTGCTTTCCGATGATTCTTGCCATCAAAAGTTACATTTTCAGAAACTAAATGGTGGCTGGGAACCGAAGGTTTTGATGCTTTGGTTGTTGATTCTTTCTTATAACTCAATGTCTGAGTTTATTGATTTGTCCAAGTCACGTAATGATTTGACTGTCTAAGTCGTCTGTTGCTTTGTCTAAAATTTATAGTGATTTTGTAGCGTAGCTTGGCACAACGAGTGTCTTTGAGCTAGCTTTAAAGAAAATCGATTGGTTCTTTTCTTGAAGAACAAATGACTTTTGACTATCTGTGGGGTGATGCCGACATCGTCGTGTCTTATGTTTAACAATATTCTGAAGTTATAGAAAGGTCTTTAGCTTTTATGTCCCCGTGATATCGATCAAATGTATCTCATTGAATAGTGGGTTCGTATTTGGTCTTGTCGTTGACATCCTTAATTTGAAATATAATGCTCGCTCTGTTGAGCTCGCCGTTGCATTTTTGTGTGCCAACATGTCTGCGGGGGTAACTCGTAAGTCATCAACGCTCACACTTTCTAGCAGTAGGTATTTTAGCCTTCTCTTCCTTATTTATTCAAATTCTGTTTGAGTAATTCTTGATGGTGAGATCCTTTGGAGTCGTCTTCAGTAGAGTACGAAGATATTTTATGATTTATGAGATTTTGACTAATCTTGATACCATAGTCATCAGTGTGACTTGGAGTCCCATAGTCATCTGGGTGACGTTCGGTGTTATTTTCATAATTGTGATTCTAAGTACCATAATTATCTAAGTAACTTCGGGTACCTTAATCATCCATGTGACGTAGAGTAATATAGTCATCTAGGTGACTTAGGGTGCTTAGTCATCTGTGTGACTAGAGGTACTTAGCCTGTGTGACTTGGAGTCACTTAGTCATCTTGGTGACGTTGGGGTGTTATAATCATATGTGTGTCTTTGGATCCAATATAGTCATCTAGGTTACTTTATGTACCTCAGTCATATGTGTGACTTGGAGTATCCGAGTCATTTGTGTGACTTCGACTGTATAGTCATCTATGTGACCGACGTAGTCATCTGGTGACTTCAAGTACTGTGGAATATTACAGTGGTCCTTTTATCTTATGTAATGTCTTTTCTCCTATTCGTCATAGGTAAGTTATGAGGTATTGGCGACTGTGACCATTATCAAAGTACTTCGTCCCAACATCTCGTGTACTCAGGTGCCACGAAATATTGTCGTGGTCTTTTGCCCTAGGTAGGGTCCTTTTTCAATCATTTTATGTGATAAAGATGCCTCGTTAGGCTGTCGCCTTGGATGAGGTCTTTTTGCCCTTTGTAGGGTCTTTTTCCAGATCATCTTATGTGATAAGGATGTCTCGTTAGGTCGTCGCCCTGAGTGAGGTCTTTCATCCAATCATCTCGTGTGCTCGGGTGCCACAAGATACTTTCGTGGTCTTTTTACCCTACGCAGGGTCTTTCTCCGGATCATCCTTAGTGATCAGGAGACCTCGTTAGGCCATCGCCTTGGTTGAGGTCTTTCATCCAAAAATCTCGTGTGCTCGGGATAGCTGCTCTACAGTGCATTCTTTGAATCATTCCTTCAATTTTAGAACTTTGCTATGATTTGCCCTCATCCTTGTGTCTAGCTTGAGAATCTCCATTGACATGCGAACAAAGCTTAATATCTGATTCATTGTTTGATGTTTTCAATGCGAAGCGCTTCACCCTTTTGGTTATGGTCTCCTCTGATGTTTTGAGTATCAATCCGGTTTTGCTTCTGCATGCGTTTGCAAAGTCATCCACGTTGATCGCCCATTCCATGTCTGAGGGTTCTTTCCCCGTGCCTCTATCAATCGTGTTATCTTGCGTGACATATTCTGTACGGCCTGACTCCTCTTTCTCTTGGGGTGGTGTCATTTCTACCACAAAATCAGCTAGTGTTTGAGCCTTGATTACGGTCTGAGGTTTGTATCTTATGTCAAACTCTCCCAACGCTCTCATCGTTTTCCGCATGTACTCTTGAAACATTTTGTAGACTAAGCACTAATAAACGGTTCATGCGTTCTTCAGTCCAAGCGACATGACTTTGTAGCAATAAGTCTTCCTCTCAGTCACAAAGGTCATCTTCTTGAGTCTGATGGATGCATGAGTATCTGATTGTACCCGGAGAAAGTATCCATAAGACTGAGCATCTCGTGCCCCATTGTAGTGTCCATCGATTGATTAATTTTTACAATAGGGAAGTTATCCTTTGGACATGCTTTATTTGGGTCATTGAACCCTATACAGGACTTCCACTTTCCGTTCTTCATCTTTTTCTTTATCGTGTTGGCCAAGCAGTTTGGGTAGTGGACCTCACGGGTCTTGATAATTATGCTTGCTCTCTCGCGGGTGCGTTTGCATATTTCATGACCTCTCCGGTCTTGATAATTATGTTTACTCTCTTGTGAGAGCATTTTAACCGCATTTGTATATTCCTAGGGAATTTACATTGTATTTCTATTTCTAGTTTCCTATCCCCTACCGAGCGGGCCTAAGCAATCCATAGACCTCGTGCTGAGGTATCATGGTGATATAATTAAGAGATTATGAGACTTTATATTATGTCTTAGGATCTCAGTGCTTATAATGGCTTCATGCTTGATATTATGAGACTTTATATTATGTCTTAGGATCTCAGTGCTTATAATGGCTTCATGCTTGATATTATACTGCATTAAAGTGCTTTAAAAAATATTCTTGAAAAGAATAGTAAATTTGAGTATAAAAAATAAATAACGTACCTCAAAAATTTAACGGAGATAATTGATGTGACTTTCAACTTTGAGAGTATAAAATTTCAAAATCATACAGATGCGAGCTATGTGGTCTGCGTCTAAATTTTAAAACTCGTTCTTATACAAGATGCTAAATAATATTGATGCAAATAATTGTATTATTCTCTTGACATTTAAGAGCACATTGAAAGTGTAAATTAATAAGAAATTTTTTTGCAAATTTAATATATTAAGTAAAAATAATAATAATAATAATAATAGTGTGTAAATAAATCTTCCCTTAATGTTGTACTGTTATTATGCATCCGCCATTTTTTTATAGCATCACTTGTAAAACTGCATTTTGTATAATCAAAGGAAAAATCTGCATATTTGCATCTGTTTTTAAAAAAATCTGCATAGTTCTACACCTTTACAAAAACTATGGGCAACACAGTCCACATATCCCACCTGTACAACAAACATGGACGACAAAATAAAGTGAAGCAGCCCCCATATCCCACCTTTACAAAATACATACATGACAAAATAAAGCCAGTAACCCATATACCAAAATATTACTGGTGGCTCAACAAGTTCTTCAAACAGTTTCATCATAAAGAAATTGTTGTGTAAACTCTTTCTTAAAGGCTCCATCCGATACGGTGAAGAAAAACTGTGTTTTATCTGGGTTATTTGCTAGCAACGTACCTGCTCGAATCTTCTAAGCATTTGTCAAACCATCGATCTCCATGATTTCGCCAAATCAACGATTTCTTCTCTCATTACCTTCTGATTCATGTTGAAAGCATGAAGCTAACTTAGCTATGTTTTCACTAGCTGTACCATAAGCCGCTCTAAATTCTTGCATGGTTTGTGTCAGCACCTCTATAAGTGGTTCTCCATTTCTAGTCCTCTTCTTGTTTCCTTTTTTAGGGGGTCCCAGTGTTGAAGGTGTGCTGATAGGAGTATAAGCAGATGAAGTTGCAAGACCATTAACAATGTCAGTTGGTTCAACATATCAATCTAGTTCAACAATGCTAGAACAATTCATTTTTCAGTAGGAAATGAATGGTGATCCATATCTGCATTTAAATAAAATTCATAAGTAAAATAAATTTATAAACGAATAAACTTCACATCTGCATTTACTTCCAATAATCCATTGAAAAATCACTTAACTATGCACCATTACGTTAGCACAGATTATCGTAAATTACGAAGACTTTTTTTATTTATAAATTTATAGATAGTGGTAAATGCACTTTGGTCTCAGTCCTGGCTAAATATATGAACTAGCGTATAACAACATAGTTGTATTTTATCCTGGCTAACATATTAAGTTTATGCTTTTTTAATAAGATCATAATAAGTTCTCCATTAAGTTAAGTGATTTTTCAATGGATTATTGGAAGTAAATGCAAATATGAAGTTTATTGGTTTATAAATTTATTTTTGATATGAAGTTTATTTAAATGCAGATATGGATCACCATTCATTTCCTACTGAAAAATGAATTGTTCTAACATTGTTGAACTAGATTGATATGTTGAACCAACTGACATTGTTAATGGTCTTCAGCTTCATTTGCTTATACTCCTATCAGCACACCTTCAACACTGGGACCCCCTAAAAAAGGAAACAAGAAGAGGAATAGGAATGGAGAACCACTTATGGAGGTGCTGACACAAAGCAAGCAAGAATTTGGAGCGGCTTATAGTACAGCTAGTGAAAACATAGCTAAGCTAGCTTCATGCTTTCAACATGAATCAGAAGGTAATGATAGAAGAAATCGTTTTATTTGGCGAAATCATGGAGATCGATGGTTTGACAAATGCTGAGAAGATTCGAGCAGGTAGGTTGCTAGCAAATAACCAGATAAAACACAGTTTTTCTTCACCCTTAAGAAAGAGTTTATACAACAATTTTTTTTTATGAAACTGTATGACGAACTTGTTGAGCCACCAGTAATATTTTGGTATATGGGTTACTGGACTTTATTTTGTCATGTATGTATTTTGGTAACGGTGGGATATGGGGGCTGCTTCACTTTGTTTTGTCGTCCATGTTTGTTGTACAGGTGGGATACGTGGGCTGTGTTGTCCATACTTTTTCTAAAGGTGGGATATATGGGTTGTTGCACTTTGTTTTGCCATCCATGTCGTTTTGTAATTGGTGGGATATGAAAAAGTGCAGTGACAAACTATGTAATGGTATGTTAGGAATGGGGTGTACTCACCGTTTATATACTGGTAACTAGAATACATAGAGTAATTAGAACAATATTCAGTGCTTATTTCTTTGTCGGGGAAGACAAGTGGATTGTGTGGTAATCTATTTGTCTTGGACATTTTATTAGCAGATATAGTAAACAAAAACTGTTGGTATAATGTCCTCAACGTATGTGTTTAGATATTTTTAATATGAAATGAATGAAATTATATTTTTCTTATAATTAATTTTTCGAATTATTGTTGAGTAATTTATATAAATATCTGAAATTCTATATTCATTAACGAGACTACGATCTTGTATATGTACGAGAGAATTAAGATCATAAATAATAAATAAAATAATCCACAACATATTAAAAGTATAGAATCTTTAATGAATGGTTGCTAGTACGGTTCCCTAAGTATTTTGAATGCACGTGATCTAGATCCGGAATATTGATGTGGATATCTTAGATATCTTAGTAAAAATATTTTATGTAATTAGTAGGACAGAGCCGATGTGGATTAATATATTTATTAACTTACTGTTTATCATAAAGATTTAATACACATCAATTAGATGATCATATATAGATTAGTCTAAATCCTGAGTAGTCATGGACTCGTATACACACCCACTAGATCTTTTGGTTCATTCATTAAAGTTTGTTTATAAACCCTGAGTAGTCATGGGCTCCTATACATGTCCACTAGATCTTTTTTATTCACTCATTAAAGTTTTATTTTGGAGATTCAGTTATATGGATGGCTGAGGATATGATCTTACAAGATTTAGAATCCAAGTTTTCTTAACGGATCGCATATTGGTTCCCTTAAGTGTTAATTCTGGAACTGAATGGTTATTGAACTCAAATTTATAATACGATTATACATTGACCATTGAGTTAATGGTACTTAAGAATCGAGAGGTAATTAAAAGAGTAAAATGGTAATTTTGACCAGCTCTAATTTAAAACGAGGACAAAACTACATGAAGTGATTATATCAATGGAGTACACGGGATTACTCTGCAAATATATACTGTAATTACTAAGAGTTCAATTCTATATTTATAGTAGAATAATATTAGAATTAATAAATAAGATTATTAATTAACGAGTTTAATTAATAATATGGTTTATTGAAGCTTAGAATTATGGATTCATGGTCCCGGAGTCATCTTTATACTATACAGTTTAGGGTGTGAATATTTTAGAACATTAGAAAGAGACTAGCTTGCATAAGGAATTAAATTTCTGGGGGAAGTATATAATTATGTGATATTAATTAATTAAGAATTAATTAATAATATTATTTATTTTTCAGAAAATACAAATAAATAACAATTTTCGATTAATTTGATATTGTTCGATTAGTGAGACAGAATTTTTGATTTATGAAATTAAATAATATGAAATCATTATGAGATAATGATTTGATTTGATTTATCTAATCTGTTAATTAACAGATAAGATAATTGATTGAGATATTAGATAAGTTAATTTTGAATTAACTGATATCTAAATATTTATCTAATTAATATAAACAATAAGTTATAGGATAATTGCCACGTGACATATTAGACTGTCACATGTCAGTCTCTGATTTTTGAATTAGAGATTGACATGAGTTACTGTAGAGCCACACGACACTACAATGGTTCCGTGAATCAGCATTATCGTGAGGCACTACTGATCCACACGGCACACAGCAGTGCCATGTGGCACCACGGTATTGCACCAATTGCAGTGTGTCCCACTACAATGTCATATTAAATAACTAGTTTTTTTATTTTATACTTACCCTAAAAAATCTAAGGAGCCTTCAACCTAGAATATATATTGATAATGTTCTATTGGCCCCTGTGTGCAATCACAAGCTATCCTAAGCTAAATGAACAATTTGATCGATTAATTGTTAATCGAAACTCTTTAAGTTCTATTATTCTCCTTCAAAGTTCTTTCTCAAATAGTACTTCTCCAAAATCTCTAGATCTTATGTGTTGAGTACATTTAGAAACAGAAAAATATTTTTGTTATATTCTACATGCCCACACATATCCTAGTGTCTTTGAGGTTTGACTTGAAAGATCTTAGTGTGGATCTCGCTGTCCATCGTGGAATCTCTTGTTCGTAATTGACATGACGCTTGATAGACTACAAGAGGTGTTATTCATATCTTTGTATGGCTTTAGATTTAATGTATAAATATATAATAGATCCGATCTAAAAATTATTTTTCAATTAAAAGTTTTCATCTTTGGGATCCGCGACATGCAATTTTTTATTGTTTTGTAAATAATTTCAAAAAAATTTTAGAAAAAACCACCACGCCTTCCGCCGCACGTCGTTGCAGATTTCAACAATTGGTATCAAACCAGTCTTTATATATGTACACATTAAATGCCGTGTGGGTTTCTAGCATTATTCATCATATAGATTGATATGTATGAATCAATGGATCGTTATGTTTCCTAAATGCATGCATGATGATGAATCGTTAATTGTGTGGTGACTTTTAGGTCAGGCTTTGTTCTTTATTTTTATTTAGATTTTGTAATGTTGTTTTGAATATCATGATGTAATTATTCTGATCGTGAGAGAAAATGAAGAACGCCCGAGACGGATGCGGAGAAGAAAAGTAGTGGAACTCCTTGGAGGAGTTCCGTCGTTGGCGACAATGCCGTTAATGGCATCACTGGCAACAACGCTGGAATTGACGCCAACGACGGAGCCGGAAGCGCCGCCGGAAGTGGCACTGGTGGTTATGACTACCAGGGATGTTTAAAATCCTGATACTGTGTTATTCTATCCCTGTAATGCTTCACAAAAATCCTAATCCTATCTTTTATCTTTTAATTTTAAAATTAATGTAATTTTAAAAGTATAGTTATTCATTTTAATTATTTTAAAATCAAAATTAATTAATTGATTGGATTTTACCCAAGTTTGATAAATCATTAGATTATATTTTGACTAATCAAATTCAATTAATTTAAAAAGAATAATTAATGAGATTATTTAATTAAGAAAAATAGTTTATCCTTATTAAAAAATTTTATAAAAGCTCGAAAATCATGAAGATAGACCTTTGGTGGAGAAGGAACTATTTTAGAAATATGTATTCTAGAAGTCCATTTTGTAATTATTTTTATTTTCAAAGGTTGTAATTTAGAAATACTCAATAGTCACTCGATTCATCATTTATTTATTTATTCATTTATCATATTTATTTAAATAAATGATTATTAATTTGATTGATAACATGATCATACATTAATCAATCACATGCCATACATTGAAAACACATACAATTTTATTTAATCATGCATCTCATTTAGTAGAAACATGATTGATTAGGACTCTCCTAATATGTTTATATGAATTACTTTTAGAAATCAATTGCATGTAAACTGTTAAGTTTTAATTAGTTAAACTTGGTAATCACACCACGGTAAAGACCTTAATAAGTTTTAGGATAACCAATTTTATTAAAGAAGTTCTATTAAAGTTTGATGAATGTAATTAAATTAGTTATTCTAAGTTCACCTAATTTTGACTTAGGATCTTTAGAAGGTTAAATGAACTTAGACCATTGGATTAATAATTAATTTTACATTCATAGGGTTATTTTAATTAGTAATTAATTTGAAATTAATTGATTAGTTAAACAGAAATACATTAATTATAAAATATTGAGTGGGAGAAGGTTGACATGTCAATGTAACCTATGGTCTCTATTATTAGTACAACACCGTGAGATACAATGAAGGGCTCGAGATGACTTTGTTTTCATCCTCCTAAAGAATGTTTCGAACTGTATCAATATCAATGTTGAACTTTTTAAAAAGATTGGACTAAGTGATGTAGTTTAGACTTGACCGATCCTACGGCGGCATATTCTAAATCAAGTCATGTAATCTAAAATAATGGATTACAATCACAAAGTCACAATTAAGCTTTGAGTGAATAATTGTGACTTGACAAAATTAGTGATACCTTATTGTTAAAAGAGAAAATATGAGATATTTTGAGTTTTAATTGATAAGGATGAGAATGTCTCGTAGACAGTTTAAAATTAATCTGACCAACTCTAAGGCAGCACATTAATTGTTAGGTTTCTTATCGTGGGTTAGTACTTATTAAGTTTGTGTGTTTGATATATTGCATGCATGCATCAACTTTACTTTCTGAATTTTTTAATATTTATTTCAGATATATTGAATGACGTATGTTTTATTCCTACTTTTCTTGCATTCGAAAAACTCAATGGTGATAACATTATAATATGGAAGCTGAATTAAAATTTGATGTTAATATGTGAGAACCACAAGTTTATTCTTATTGACAAAATGTCCTGAAGAGCTCGCTGATGATGCACCGAAAAATGTTTGGAACAAATATGATGCTTGGATTATAAATTCAAGTGCTACCGTTGATGAGCAAATTCAAGTCAACATTATAGTTGAATCACTCACACATTCTTTTTCTACGTTCACCACCAACTATGTTATGAACAAGTTGAAATTCAACATGATTCAATTGTTGAATGAACTGTAAATTTTTAGGTCACTCAACAAGAGTATGACCAAAGAGGGCGAGGCAAATGTTGCTAAGCAAAAACATTCTTACAATGTTGTTATTAACAACAAAAGGAAGAAGACAATGTTAAGGACAAGAGTAAGAACAAAAGATGAAAGAAAGCCAAAAAGTTACACAAGGCCAAGAAGAACAAATGCGACATCAAACCTAAGGGGAAATGTTGCCACTGTGGAGTTGAAGGTCACTGGAAGAGAAACGGTAGCAAGTATCTCTCCGAGCTGAAAAAGAAATATAAATGTGATTTACTTGTACTTGAAGCTTGTTTAGTGGCCATCCTGGATATTGAATTTAAGAACCATTAACCATGTATGTTCTTCTTTGCAGATACTTGATTCGTCAAGGGAGCTAGCTGTTGGCGAGATGATAATGAGAGTTAGCAGTGGTGCGCTTGTGTCAGCAAAGGCATTGGAGATAGTCCATTTAAGCTTTGAAAATAATTTTCTTGTTTTGAACAATGTTTATTTTATTCCCGGTTTTTCGAGAAATTTGATTTCCTTACCATTATTGCATGAACAATTATTTGATCATATTTTTTTTTATCAATAATGAGTTTATTATTTTGAAGAATGGATTTAATATTTGTCATGCAAAAGTTTCAAACAAATTGTATATGCTTAACCGACAGAATGTGAATTAGATAATTCAGAATTGTTTAAAGTAGCAAATCCAAAAGGTAACAAATGACAAAGAGTTTATCATGATGATGATACATATCTATGACATCTTAGGCTTTGACATATTAATCTAGATAGATTAAATAGGTTAACAAAGCATAGTGCTTTAAGAGAATTAAAAGGTTGAACTCTTCCAGTTTATGACTCTTGTCTAGAGGGTAAAATGACCAAGAGACCTTTCACTGGAAAGGGCCAAAGAGTCAAAGAATCACTTGAGCTAGTACATAGTGATGTCTGTGGACTGATCAATGTATAAGCTATATGTGAGTATGAGTATTTCGTCACATTTATTGACGATTACTCTAGATATAGTTATACTACCTAATGCATAGAATGTCTGAAACTTTTGAAAAGTTAAAGACTTTAAAGCTAAAGCTGAAAAACAATTAGATAAATCTTTGAAATACTTCAATTAGATTGTGGTGGTGAATACTTGGATTTAAAATTCAAGGATTTTCTGCTGGAGTATGGCATTCTATCCCAACTCACAACGCCTAGAACGACATAGAAAAATGGTGTTTCAGAAAGGAGAAACTGAACCCTATTGGATATGGTTAGGTCGATGTTAAGTTACTCATCACTACCACTCACATTCTGGGGATATGCACTTCAAACAAAAACCTATATTTTTAATGTAGTGCCTTCTAAGTCTGTAAGCAAGACACTTTTAGAGTTGTGGAATGGCTCCAAACCTAGTTTGCATCATTTTCGTATATAAAGGTGTCCAACTCACGTTCCTTAGGCCCAAGACTGAAAGTTAGACTCTAGGTCCGAAGTGTGTATATTTGTTGGTTATGCTCTAAAAATAAGAGGTGGGTACTTTTATAATCACAATGATCAAAATCTGTTTATATCGACTAATGTCATTTTTCTTGAACACGCCTATATGAAAAACTACAAACCTCAGAGCACTATAGTTCTCAAAGAATTAGCATCCGATGAGTTCATCCCACATTCATCATTAACTAATAAACGACAAACAACAGAAACCATTGTTCTTGTTTAGGAAACTCTGGTTCAATGTCGTAGTGGGAGGGTTGTAAGATAACCTATTTGCTATGAACTAGAGGAACATGTCCTAGTATCTGACACTGATAATGATGATCAATTAACCTTTAAAGTGGCGATGGAATATCCTGAAAAGGATAAATGGCAAAGATGCCATGAACCAAGAAATGAAATTGATATATTCTGATTCTATCTGGAAACTTATAGATCCACCTGAAAATGTCTGGTCCATTGGATGTAAATGGATCTTCGAAAAGAAAAGAGGTACATGTGGGAAAGTAGAGACTTTCAAGGAATTGTTGGTAGCCGAAGGCTCTATATTAAGGGAAGGAGTCGATTATGAAGAGACATTCTCTTCTGTTACCATACTAAAATCCATTCGCATCATTTTATCCATAGCCGCTAGTTTAGACTATGAAATATGACAAATGGGTGTTAAGACATCTTTTCTGAATGACTCTCTTGAAGAAAACATATAAATGATGCAACCAGAAGGGTTCGTGAAAAATGGACAAGATCAGAAAGTATGCAAGTTGCTTAAATCCATCTATGGATTAAATCAAGCATCAAGATCTTGAAATCTTACATTTGATGAAATTATTAAATCGTATGGTTTCAAGCAAAATTTTGAAGAGTCTTGTGTTTATAAATACATCAAAGATAAAATAGTGATTTTCTTAGTTCTTTATGTAGACGATATTCTATTTATTGTAAATGATGTAGAAGCTTTATCGAAAATAAAGAAGTTGTTAGCTGAGAAATTTCAAATAAAAGATTTGGGAGAGGTGGGCAATGTTCTAGGCATCCAAATCTTAAGTGATAGAAAGAACAAACTCCTTGTACTTTCTCAGGCATCTTATATTGATAAGGTTCTGGGGAGATTCGTTATGAAAAATTTCAGGAAATGTCAACTACCGACCAGACATGAAATTGTCATCTCCAAGGAGCAGTGTCCTAAGGCACCTCAGGAGGAAGAATATATGAGAAAGGTTCCTTATGCTTCAGTTATCGGTAGTCTCATGTATGTTATGTTGTGTACGAGACTAGACATCTGTTATGCAGTAGGAATCGTTAGTCGTTATTAATCAAATCTTGGATTAGAACATTGGATTGCAGTAAAGCACATTCTCAAGTATCTTTGGAGAATGAGAAATTATATGCTTGTTTATTCAAGTGGAGACCTGAACCGCACTGGATATACTGATTCTGATTTTCAATCAGATATGGACAGTTGAAAGTCAACGTCTAAATCAATATTCACCCTAGGTGAATGAGGTATAGTCTGGAGAAATATTAAACAATCCAGTATTGCAAATTCCACTATGGAAGCCGAATATATAGTGGCTTGTAAAGCTGCAAAAGAAGCGATATGGCTCAGAAATTTTTATACTGATCTAGAAGTAGTTCCATATTTGTACAAGCCACTGATCCTATATTATGTTAACAGTGGAGTGGTAGCTGATTCCAAAGAACTGATGAGTCAAAAGAGGGGCAAGCACATCGAGAGGAAATACCATCTTGTAAGAGAGATCATGCACCGATAGGATATGGCTGTTATGAAGATAGAGCCAGATCAGAACTTGGCTGATCTATTTACGAAGATACTTCGTGCGAAGTCATTTGAGGGTCATGTGCAAAATATAGGGTTGAGAGAAATCCCACGTTTGCTTTAGGGAAAGTGGGAGATTGTCTTATTGTTGAATAATTTATATAAATATGTGTTTAGACATTTTTAACATGAAATTAATGAAATTAAATTTTTCTTATAATTGTTCTTTTGAATTATTGTTGAATAATTTATATAAATATCTGAAAATTCTATATTCATTAATGAGACTATGATCTTGTATAAGTAGACGATGATTAAGATAATAAATAATGAATAAAATAGTCTGCAACATATTAAAGTATGAAATCTTTAATGAATAGTTGTTAGTACGATTCGCTAAGCATTTTGAATGCATGTGATCTAGATCTGGATCACTGATATAGATAGATATCTTAGTGAATGTACTTTATATAGTTAGATTATATAAGACATGGCCGATATGGATTAATATCTTTATTAATTTACCGTTTATCATAAAGATTCAATACCCATCAATTTGATGATCATATGTAGATCGGTCTAAATCATGAGTAGTCATGAACTCTTATACACATCTACTAAATCTTTTGATTCACTCGTTAAGATTTATTTGTAAAACAGACTATTGACTTTTGTTTTGGATGTTCAGTGATATGGATAGCTGGGAACATGAGGTTATAAGATTTGGAATTTAAGTTTTCTTAACGGATCGAACATTGGTTATCTTAAGTATTAATTCTGGAACTGAATGGTTATTGAGCTCAATTTTATAATATGATTATAAATTGATCATTCACTAGTGAATTAATGGTACTTAAGAATCAGTAGGTAATTAGAAGGCTAAAACGATAATTTTGACTAGCTCTAATTTACGAACCAACAATTGGAGGACATAACTACATGAAGTGATTATATTAATAGGCTACACGAGATTACTCTATAAATATATATTGTAATTACTAAGAGTTAATTACTATATTTATAGTGGAATAATAATAAAATTACTACACAAGATTATTTAATTAAAGAGTTAAATTAATAATCTGATTTATTAAAGCTTAGAATTATGGGTTCATGGTCCCCGAGTCACCTCTGTACTACACAGTTTAGTGTGTGAATATTTCAGGACTTGAGAAAAGAACTAGCTTGCATAAAGAATTAAATTTCTAGGGCACGTATATAATTATAAGATAGTTATGTGATATTAATTAATAATATTATTTATTATAATTTCTAGAAATTATAAAAAGTTAATAATATTGATTAATTTAATATTGATGGACTAGTGAGACGGAATATTTGATTTATGAAATTAAATAGTATTAAATCATTATGAGATAATATTTGATTTAGTTTATCTAATCTTTTAATTAACAGATAAGATAATTTATTGGGAAATTAGATAAGTTAATTTTGAATGAACTGATATCTAGATATTTATCTAATTAATATAAATAATAAATTATATGATAATTGCTACGTAACATATTAGACTGCCACATGTCAGTCTCTGATTTTTGAATGAAAAATTGACTTGAGTTTCTTTAGTGCCACTGGCACTATAGTAACACGTTGCAGATTGTTGTGCCACACGGCACACTAGAGTGCCGTGTGGCCTTGCGGTGTTGCACCAATTGTTGTGGGTCTCACTGTAATGACACATTAAATAAATAATTTATTATTTTATAATTACCTTAAAAAATCTAAGGAGCCTTCAACCTAGAATATATATTGAAAATGTTCTATTAGTCTGTGCAACCACAAGTTATCCTAAGTCAAGTGAACAATCTGATCGATTAACTGTTAATCGAAGCTTTGTGAATTCAATTATTCTCTTTTAGAGTTCTGTCTCAAATGATCTTTCTCCAAAATCTCTAGATCTCATCTGTTGAGTACATCTAGAGATAAAAAAGTGTATTTGTTATATTCTACGTGCCCACACACGTCTTAGTGTGTTTGAAAATTGATTCGGAAGATCTTGCTGTGGATCTCATTGTCCATCGTTCATGGAATCTTCTGTTTGTTGTTGACAATGACGCTTGATAGACTACAAGACGCAATATTTATACATTTGTATGTCTTTAGATTTAATGTAAAGATATATAATGGATCCGATCCGGAAAAAAAATTCAATTAAAAGTTTTCATCTTTGAGATCCGCAACGATGCGATTGTTTCTCGTTTTATGAATAAATTCAAATTAAAAAAAACCCATCACGTCTTCTGCCGTGCATCGCCGCAGATTCCAATAGAAATATGGTACATCAACCTTGTCCATAAAGCTTAAGTTATTAAATGTTTAAATTTCATTTATTACGGCAAAAGAAGACCATTTTTGCTTCTGAACAAAGTCCATGAGAAAAAGAAGGACTAGTACAAAAATATAGTCGCCAGTGTGTAGAACTAGTTCTTCTGGTCAAGTTTTAACTTATACCACATAAAAACAGAATGCAAATATGCAGATTTTCCCCTTGATTATACAAAATGCAGGTACGAGTGATGCTATAAAATATCAATGAAAGATTTGTTCTAGTGAGCAAGACACCAAGAAGCATGAGTAAGGAAATAACTAATAAAAGTTCCAAGACTATTTGCCCAATTCTTAGTTAATATGGAACAAAATAATTGTTAGGAGTATTACAAGGGTAAGAAGGTAAAATTACATATCTTAATACCTTCATCATATTAAAGTTTCTACAAACTAAACATAGTAATCTTGCATTCTTATTAATCTAGTACAAAATTCTTACGCCTTACCAACTATAGGAATTTCGTATACCCACTAATATAATTCCCACTAATCAAATTTCTGGAGATAATCTTATAATACTTGAACCAAATAGCCCCTTAGGAAGAATGATTCCAATTTTTAATTGCAATTGCACAGAATCCCTGTTTGTTTAGCACTATCTTTTTTTATAATTCTCTTGTAATTAAATTATAATGTTTATTTAGAGTAATTCTTAAATAAAGCTGCAATCCTAGTTTGTAATCTTTTGAGTTAATTGAATTGTAAAAGAAAATGAAAGCAATCGTAATTTACATTGCAATTACAATTCTCATATTAAGCAAAATACTTGTCTACCCTCATATGAAATAAAGCAAAAGCCATTTCTTTCTCACACTTTCTCTCTCATTTTATTAATTTGATTAAAATTAATATTAAAATTTCACATGAAAATATTTTTTATTATATCTATTATTTTATTAATTTAATTAAAATTATTTTTTTAAATTTAGTCCAACATTATTAATTTATTTAAATATTAAAAAAACTAAATAAAATATATTTTATTAATTTATTTTTTTATTAAAATATGAAATTTTATTTTATTCTTAAATTTTTTATGAAGTTTAGTTTAGCATTATTAAGTTATTTAAATATTAATAAAAATTCATAAAAACTAATGTTAAAATTTCACATGAAAATAATTTTTATTATGCCTTATATTATTATTCTAATTAAAAAAATTCTAAAATTTAGTCCAACATTATTAATTTATTTAAATAATAATAAAAAATAATTAAAATTGATGTTCAAATTGCACGCAATTTTTTTCAGATAATATATAACTAAAAGGGTATTTAAATAACTTAATGTTATCTACACAAATTTATAATAAAAGTTAACATATACAAAATATAGCAATGATAAATTATGACTCATCATTTCATATATTACAATGCATAACCATACATTACAATCATATTTTACAAGTAATTGAATTACATGCAGTAAATTGAATCATGGTCATTCAAACAACCCCTAACGATCAAGAATTTAGTTTAGCCGAAGAAAATGGTAATTGAATCTATTCTATTTATCTTATTTGTGACTTTATTTTTTATTTTTTTGACAAAAGCCAATAATAACCCCAATTTTGAAGAAATTGACACTTTAGTTCACTATATATAGTATACATAAAAGTGCAGAAGTTTGAGAAACATGACAATACTAACTTTAATTATTTTTTAAAATTTTTACATTATCCATACAATTATTATTTATCTTAATTATTCATATAAAAAATTTAAACAATTTTGTATTTATTGTCCCTATTATTTATATGAAAAGTTTTTTCAATTACTTTGTTTAAATTATCATCTTTAAAAGCATTTTCTCCTTACTATTAAACTAAAATTTTAAAAGATTAATTATAAGTAGAAAATAAATTTTAAGTTAACCTAATATTTCTTTAGTTAATATTTATTTATTATCTTTTGTATGAGTATATTAATCTAACAAGCATTATAAATAAAAGCATAAAATAAAATTTCACTTAGCGGAAAGAATCTAAAACACATATAATAAGAAAAAATAAGTTTATATACAGTAATAATATTTATAAGATTTTATACTCACGTGAAACACACATCTCAAAAACTAGTCAACAAAAGTGGATACTTTAATCTTTTTTAATGCTGATAAAATTTTAACTAACAGGGTAATATTTTTAAAGTTGACTGATTAAAATGTCTACTGTTAAAATTTATCTATAGTATATATACACTCCAATGCTAAAAAAATTTAACTAACGAGGTAATATTTTTAAAGTCGAGGGATTAAAGTGTCTACTTTAAAATTTATCTATAGTGTATGTATTACCTTCACTATTATATGAAATTTTAAACTAATAAGTCTCTTGATATTCTCTCTATTACAATCACATTTACTATCTCAATTATTAAAAATATATAAGTTGTGAAAAGTTAAGATATATATTGGTTTAAGTAGATGGATTATATCAAAGAATCGTATAGGTGAATTATTTGATATTAAAATTAACACTGCACATTTTTTTACCTTTTTTATTTAAAGGAGTAAAACTCATCAATAAACAACAAGAAAGCTAGTGAACAAGAATCAATAAGCACCAAATAAAAAATACTAGAAGACATCACACTAAACCATAAAGAACCGAAGTAGAGACGAGCTTTACCAGAAAATCAGCAACCAAATTGCAGGACCTATAATTTATGAACATGACAAACTAAGATATTAACTCAAAAAAGTTATTAACTCTCCTAGCAATATTAAACATTTAACATAAAATATAATCTATTTTAATAACTTGAATCCTTAGTATTTGATATAAAAATGTCAGAAGCTAATCATATATAATCTTTCGTGTACTCTCATACGTATTTTTATTTATAATATTATTTATATTGATTGTTTTAACACGTGCAGCACACATGTTATTGATTAGTGAACTAAAGTGTTATACATATTTTTATATATAATACTATTTAATTTGATTGTTTCAACACGTGCAACACACGTGTGTTATTGATTAGTGAACTAAAGTGTCTACTACCTAAGAGTTTGTGAGCGTTAATGGCTTTTGCTTTGTGAGCATAAATGGCTTTCGCCTATTTTTTCCTTAACTCTTACCAATCAATGGTCTCGCAGTCACTGACCTTTGTTATTGCCTCTCCCTCTCTCTCCCACGAGAAAATTTTGTATACTCCAACGAGAGACTCAGTACTCCACATCTCTAATTGCCATATGTGTATATACGTGTTTTATCCACCCCATCATCTTACTTAACACCCACCATACGCCATTAAAAAGTCCATTTTTATCTGGATCATCGTTTCTACTTGTTCCCAATAAGCAGGGCCGGCTCAAACTAGTTTGGGCCTAAGGCAGACTATAAAATGAGACCCTTTATATATAATAAATGAGACATTTTATATATTTCTCTTATTTACATTCTTTCATTTTTATTATTATCTTATTATTCATTTTCAACGAAATTTACACAAAAAAATTTACTTGTTTGTAAGACACGTACAGTAAATCGAAATTCTAATACAAGAATACTTGAGTTGCAATATTTACTAGAGTATTACATAATTGAAAAGTAAACTCATGTATACCATACGGCAAATCAAAGCTATGTATAAGAAAAATTCTAGACATCAATTCCTTAATTTTTTTTGTAAGTTTTTGTAAAAAACAAAAAAAAATAATAAATACGCATGAAACTTTAACCATATAGTTAATAAAAATGAGCAAAAAATGAAATTTCAATTTGTATGTCCGTAAAAAGGTCTAATATTTAAATCATGAAAATATTACACAAGAAAAAACCTAATACATGAAAATTAACAAATTCAGCAAATATTTTATTTAAAAACCACATAATAATATGTTATAAATTAAATTACAACTAAGTTATATCAACAAAAATTATAGTATGTAGTTCCTTTTAAAGTTTTACATGCAAGAATGACTTTTATATTAAAATTTGCAAGAATGACAGTTTTTAAAATTTCGCATGTATTAGTTTCTTCTAGATATGACAATGATATTTTTCAAAGTTCATATTTCACTCACTATATAATATTAATCAAAAGCTATATTTGCATATAATACTATTCAATGATCATTTTACCTAATATTTTTATAATAGAGTTATTCTTGCGAAAAGCTCATATATCAATATATACTCTGATTATTTAATATATATATATATATATATATATATATATATATATAAAATTTGGGCATTTGGCCATTAAGGAGCCCTAGGCCATTGCCTCAATGGCCTAAGCATTGGGTCGGCCCCGCCATTAAGCATAGTCTACTGAATGAGACAGAACACCCCTATCCTGAATTTTTTTGGCCCATCCCGGTACGGGCCATAAATCTCACTCATTCCTGTCCCAAAAGCCCAGTCTTACAGATAGGTTTCGGGATAGGCCTCGAGATTTGTCTCGGGATGGGAAAAATAGTCCTGCTTACGACACGATATAGTGTGGCGAGACACTATACAGTGTCACAAGTTTGCAACATTGTACAACGTCGTAAGTTTGCAACAACGTACAATGTTGCAATTGTAATACTAGACGATGTTGCAATTGCGATATTGGCCGACCGTGTTGCAGTTGTAAACTACTGTTGTGGGACAATTGGTCTAGTGTTGTAATTGCAACACTGTGTATGTTGCAATAGCAACATCAGACAAATCGCAATGTAACGGTGATGCAATTGCAACATGGGTTGGGTTAGGAATCTCAGGCTTGTGTGCGGGATTGAGAAACGAGCCTGTGGGATAGGATAGTAGGGTTGGACTCGGGCGGGTTCAAGATGAAAGAAAAAATCTTAAAATTCGAGATCGGGCCAAGTTTGTCAGGCTTAAGACGTTAGGATTAGATTAGTAGACTGTGGATGGGTTAGGACGTCAACTAAAGTCTCTGTCATCTTCAAAAAAGTGAGGTGGTTAGGTTCGAGGAGATTGATTTAGACAGACTTGATAGGGATCGAACAAGATTCCTCAAAAGAAATGTAATGTTAAATATTGTTTATTCATCAAAAGATGTGTAAAACTCATTTCATCTTCATTCACTTTTCACACACATGGTCTGACCATTCTCTCAAAATTTATTAAGTTAAAAATAGTAGATCCTTCTAATAGTGTTAATAAGGATATAATTTATAGCATCATCATTATCCTGATTCACGTACACAACTCCGTCGTCTTTCTGTCTCTCACCTCGGCCTCTCTATCTTTCATATTTAAATCACATTTCAATTCATCTCTAGTATTTCTATATATGGGTGCTTATCTTTCTCATTATATTTCTCTTGATGGTTAGTTAACATGTGTATAATTTATTTAGCTTACTATCTATTTCATCAATTAATTAAAATTAAAATAAAAAAATACACATATTAAAAAATTGTGTGAATAAGTATCGAATTTTCGGTATTCCAATGAGTACTAGAAGTTTTCTCGTTCATTAAGGCATTGCGTGAGGAGACTGGGTGTTGCGTGAGTAGTTTGCCCGGCATCTAAAGACATCGTGATCAATGACATTTGGACAGCCCGCTCAACTCCTCGATGTTATAGATTTTTCCTTTCGTCCTATATTAATCTTGTAATCGTGTAGCTCATACTTTAGTTAAATTTGCTTTGCATGCTAATGTTAACTCTAGCTGGGTAGTGGAGTTTTTCTCCTTTAATTTGTGTTAGAGGATGTTTTACAACTAGATAACCTATCATGTTGTAATCCCGTTTTTTCTTCTTAACGAAGTTTAGTTCTAGAAGAAATTACAGAATTTGACAGGTTTGAGTACTCACTTTAATTGAATGTCCCTGAACCGAATAAATTACAAATATAATCATGTTTTTAGTACTAGTAATAGTATACGTGTGTTGCACGTGAACTAAGTATAAAATCTAATTTATGAAATGTACCATATTTTATGAATTATCATGTATTATTAAATTTATATGTGATTTTTTAATATATATATATCAATCTTTGATATATAACTTACACACACGCGCGTGCACACACACATATATATTCAAAATATACATTAGCTGATAAAATTATAATAAAAAAATATCAAACAGATAACTATACGTCTAAATTATCATTTTAGAGACTACACAAATAATACGTGGACAATTGTCCATAATTGTCTTATTATAGATTCTCTATTTTGTATATTGTAGATATATTATATATTATGAATAGATTGTAGTTTATATAAAATATATTTATATATCATTGCCATTAAAAATAAACAATTTTTATCACCATTAATTATTGTTGTAATTTTATAATTGTTGTAGTTATTCGAATATGAAAAATTACTAAACAATAAAATCATCTCTATAATTAATTGTTAATGGGATATTAATTTTTTTTCACAATTAGTGGGAGAGTAAATATAAATGAGAATTTAGTTAATTATTTTATTTAAGACTAACACAACTAATAAGACTTTGACACATGCACATTGGGTGTTCTAGGATTAGTAAATAAAATACACGGACAAAGTTGTCAAAAAATGATACTCCTAGGCATACCACTTGTAATATATTATAGATGTTGGTGGATATTATTTTTTTTTCACAATTAGTAGGAGAGTAAATATAAAATAGAATTTAGTTAATTATTTTATTTAAGACTGACACGACTAATAAGAATTTGACACATGTACCTTTAAGGGGTGTTCTAGGATTAGTAAACAAGATACATGGACAAATTTGTCCAAAAATGATTCTCCTTGGTATGTCACTTTTAATATATTATAGATTAATATTTTTAAAATTTAATATTTTCATTTTAACCTTTTTAAATGCCTTATATCAGTTTGAAAACATCATATAGTTATTCTTTCTTTCTCGTTCGTCAGGTTAGAGCATGCAATTCCTACCATCATTGAATTCTCCATCATCGATTTGGTTTTTATGATTTCATCATCACAGTTAGAGCTTGGGAGAAACTTGCAAATTTGATTTTGTTCGGCAAGCTCGATTTCATTCAACGTTGAGCTTGTATCTACCCATTTTTCCTTGTGCATTTTTAGTTTCCCCATTCGTATTACTGTGGCCTTCATTCATGCTAGCTATGGTTTGGGCTCGAGGCTGTTGCGCAAGCGAGGAGCTCGAGATCGATTCAAGTGTTTAGGTTTCTAGGGTTTCTGATTAATTTCACTTAATTAATGCGATTTAGTTTGCTTGAAGGTCAAATGATAGATGGAGTTTCATATTCACAAGCTCTAACAGTTTAATTGAGGATGGATTGGTTTGGGTAACCCTTACTACTACAAAAACAAGACACAATGACAACCGCAGCTTTGCAAAACCCGTCAAAGAAAAAAGGTGCTGGGTAGGTTAATTTTGATAATATGACAATTTTTTTAATTAATTGTCATAAATGTCTTACTTACGATGACAATGTAAAAATAAGCTGTCATCATTTTATAATATAAAAAACTCATTTATTAGCCAAAGTTTGCTTTATTTTCAAAAATGTCATCTTATTTAAGCCACCCCAAACCCTAGTTTCATCTTTCTCTCTTTCAAATGCTCGATTCTCTCTCTCTCTCTCTGCTCCCTCGATCTCTCTCTGTTGCTCTCCATCTCTTCTTTTCTCTATCTTCTTCGATCTGATATTGGTGAATTCAACCAACAATTAGTGTGGTAAGACCTAGACTCAACATTCAGAGGAAGACGATGACGATGGTGTCCCAACTCAATTCAAACTCTCCAGATTCAAGCTACCCCGATAATTCGAAGAAGCCTCAGATCTGAAGCTCCCAAGCAAATCACATGTTATTCCCTAACAAAAATTCAAAACTGCACTGAGGAGCTCGTGCTAAAACCCATCTCGAGCCTGAGCTCTATTGTCATCATAAGGTACTATTTTTCTCTTTTAGTTCTTGTTAATCACATATAGTTGAGGTGAGTTTGTGACCCTAATTTTTCATTACGCTTTTTCAATTTAATATCGAAACATGCATTGAGTTTGATGCATTAGAACATTATTAGTGCGCCTTAAGAACATCGAAGGCATGGCTCGGTTAAGCCGAATGAGGCATCGGTTCCTGAGGGAAGCAAGTGTTAGGTTGAGTTAGACATAAGTTTTGGGTACTCCAAGCAGTTTGTAACTCATTATGAGCTCGGTGAAGAAGAGGGTCGTGTTCATTTTGGGTTCACTTGCTCGGCCAAGGCGAAGAAGAGGAGCTTGAAGGGTCTGGATGTGGCTGTTAAGGTTATCCCAAATTCAAAGGTTTGGACATTTTTTTTTCTATATTTTGCTGTTCTTTACTCTTGCCAACGTGATATTTGTAATGGGTTCTTCTATTCTCTTCTTTTTAGTGTTGGAATTTTTAATTTTACATTAACTTGCTTTAAAATCATTTTCTTGTTTCTTCAAGGAAGTGTTAGTATGCTTAGGCCAACACTTTACGTATCTGACTTTTATTAAGATTATCAGTAATTTCATTTTCTTTTTCAGTCTGTGTTAATTCAGTTTATGTTTAAAATACCATCAAGAGTATTGTAGAGTCCAAATAGAATAAATGTTCTATTGCATCAAACATATGAGATGGTTAGCCAGAAGAAGATGACTCTTCTATTGGCTTACTTTCTAGGTTGATGATGGGCTATAGATGGTTGGCTCATGGGTTGATGATGGGCTAGATGGCCCGTGCATCATATTTTTTCAGCCTCTAGTTTAAGGCACATGATTGTTGCTATATCTTAGTGCGCCTTAAGAATGGTAGTTTAAGAATCAAGAGCATATCTTTGGTAGCTTACTATTTTGTGCATGAATTTTATTATTAATAGTTGTCAAATGCTATTCATGTTGCTTGATATGTTGTTATACACTTACATGTGAATGTGACTTTAACGGTTGTATTTTTTTATTATTGTTTAGAGTAGATGAGAGTATCGACTCAAAATGGGTATGAAAACTTTAAACAAGTTTGACAGGATGAACTACATACAATTTTTTATTCTTAGATCTTTAATATTCTATAATGTGATATTGGAATACTGTTCTCAGGGACATGAGCTTGTATTGCATGTCTTATACCATCTGCGCTCTCTCATGATTTCTGAATCAGTTGAAAGTTTATCATTTGTTGTAGTTGTATACAAAAAGTTCCTTTTGACAGTGGTAGGCACCTTCAAACTGGCTCAACATTTAGATCAAGATCTCAATTGTTTATGTGTCTCTAAAGACAATAATTAGTGACTCATTGAACAATAATTCAATAGTCAATGGTGCTCGAGGGTCGGGTGTTACCATTCAAGTTTTTCAACATAACGGTAAGTGGTATACAGTCTTAATAGTTATATTGATCACTATTATCCCCTAAGCTATCTTTTGAGAGAAGTAATAAATACAATTTGCTTTATATGTTTAGTGCCATCTCACTTGGAGAAAGTTCATAGAGAGCAAATTGTTGAAGGACAAGGTTCTTTATATGCAAACCTCGTTCCTCATTTCTTTTAATAAAGTATAATCATTGATGCTCTCTGAGTGTCATGATCCTAGGACACTAGAATTTTGTTTCTTTTTGGAAAACCCTCTCAGTATTTGTCTTCCAACCTTAATTCTATTATATGATACATTTTCCTTCTCTAGTGTTTGCATCATATAAGATAAAGAGATTGTTGTTATTTTATTTTATGTTGTCTTCTCTAGTTGGAATTGGATTTTAAGTGAGAAATTTTTATTCCGTAATGTAAGGGCAGAGGTCTTCAAATCAATGAATCTTAATCTTATTTTGCTATTGTTTGCCAAAAGAAATTAGTGAGTTGTTTATCCATGTTTTGTGTTTCATCGTGAGTGAATTGGCGATTAAGATGAGTTGATGATCATCCAACAGGTTTACAATTGGGTATTATTTCTCAATCACACGCATCTCAACATTATCCTGTTTTGTTATTGATGTGAATAGCTAGGGCTTTGCTTCTGGAACACTATTTTTTTATATTAACTTACCATTTGTGAAATTAGATTCATCGTCTGAACCTTTTTAGCTTTTCCTTCAAGTAAACTATTTAAGCCTGCTACTTAAATATTTTGTAATTAAATGAATATGTTGTTGTCAATGGAAACTTTAGTTTGGATTCTCTTTGAAATCACTTTCTTACTTGAAAATAAACTTGGGTAGAGGATAAGTGAATGAAATTTTAGTCGCATGGCGATTTATGACTATAATCAGTTCGATTCATGAACTTTGCAGAGGTAACTCCAAGTTCCTGGTATTCATTTTTTACCTACTCCTGGTTCTTTTCCTGCCCATTTTGCTTGGTGCATTCATATATTAATCCACCCATATCAAAATAAGATAGTAAATAAAAAAAACTATGGTTCTGGCTTTTCTTGCATTTTTTGGGCAACATGCTTTATATACAATTATTTTAGGCAGTTCTTTTAACTTATATTTCTTTAACTAAAGTATACTTTTGGTTGTTAGAAGGTTAATTAATCTGCTTGATGGTGCCTTAATTACAAATCATATTTTTAGCTAATATTGATGAGATTTTTTCCCCAAAATAAGTGCTTGGAATGACAGAAGCTATTTCGCTCAATGGTTTGAGACAACTTTTTCCAACTAAGCCTGATAAAGGTTTTGATAGTTGACGAATGGCATTATGTGAAGGGTCAACATCCGTATGCATGAATAATGAAGGTGGCTCATTCACTTAACGAGTGTTACTTTTATTATCGGATAGATTTAATTATTTTTTAAGCCTCTCTGCTTTACAACCTTTAGTTTTAACTTAATACTCTTTTAATTTGTTTCTTAAACTCTCTTGGAACAGAGAGTGACAAAGTTTGTAAATGAAGCAGAAATTGGGTTTATGATGGCTCCTAAATATCATCCAGCAATGAAGGTTGTAAGTCATGTGAGGAAAAAGCTTAATATAAAAAATGTATTCAATATATTGGGCCCTATGTTAAATCCGGTGAGAGTTCATTTTGCTGTTGTTGGTGTCTATGCGGAGAACTTTTGTAAGCTTCTTTTCATGGAATTCTGATTTAAAAGTAACACTTATGTTCATAGGATTTTGAAGATTGCATCATCTCTCCAAGGCTTAATATTCTCGATAACAATTTCATTTATCTATCGTTGATATAGTGAATTTGGCACTCTTAAATTGTTAGTAGACGTGACCTTACATTTGTATACTATGTGATAAACTCAATTTCTTTAGACTTTTGCTTCTTCTAAGATAGGAATTTCTTTTCTCCTGTACATTTTTTTTATATTTAAATGTTTGAAACCATGGATTACCTATATATAACAAATCATAACACAAATCTAAAATTGTGTCAGTCCCCACACTTTTATTTCTCAAGAAAGTAGGTAGCGTACAAAATAAGGGAGATAGCTAATATACAAAAAAACATATATGCGCTAGGCTATCTAACTTACTAAAATCATGTTGCTCATTGGACTTCCTGGGACATGTCAACAAAATGGCTAATGCACTGCAACGATTTGACATGAAAAGAGCATTAGTTGTCCACTCAGAGGGTTTGGATGAGATGAGTCCACTTGGTAAGAAAATAGTATTAATGTTTCCAGTTAGCTGAACTATACAAGATAATTAGCTTATCTATTGTCAAGATGAGATGAATAATAATCAGGAGTTAATGGGGCAGAGTTTAGGAAAATAGACAAGAAAAATTATTTAAGATCATCCAACAATTATATTTTCCTATCAGTATGTAGGTTTGGTGAATAGCATGTTATTGTGATAAAATATGTATGGAAAAGCATCCTTCTATGCATAAAATGTTGGTTTGTGTTGCATCTAGTAGTAACTTTGTTGCAGTCTTATATTCTTTTAATTATGTGAATGTTTTTGCAACTCTTAGGTTTAGATACAGATGAGAGTGTTTTGTTTTATTTGAGCTATCTAAAAACAAATCTATATGGAGCAAGCAATATAATGTATATTAAAAAAAACCTGTCGCGGGAAGGTTTTTTAATGAAAAAAGATGTCATGGAAATACATTTTTTGCCTGACAATTTTTTTCAAAAAATAATTTGGACATTAGATGACGGGGATTCCCGGTCATCTAATTACTTTTAGCAGCAACTATGATGACGGAGATTCTCCGTCATCTAATTACTTTTGGTGGCATCTATGATGACGGGAAATCCCCGTCATCTAATTGTTTTTTGTGGCATCTATGATGACGGGGAATCCCCTTCATCTAATTACTTTTCACGGCACCTATGATGATGGGGATTTCCCGTCATCTAATTACTTTTCGTGACATCCTATTATGACGGTTTATGTTGAAAAATAGTAAAAATGACAATCCGATAGAAGATAAACGTCAATCGTCATTATCAGATTATAATGACGGGTTTTCACCGTCATCGAAGACCAAAATTGTAGTAGTGCCTCCCCCTCTCTGCTCCCTCCTCCCTCCCCCTCAGTTTGCCTCGATTATTTATCTAGTTAGAAAATTTCCTTGGTGTACATATTTTTTGACAGTAGCAGTGAAGCACCATGATTTTGTTGTTTTTAAGTAGTATGTGGATTTTGATAGGGATAGAGGCTGAGAAAAAATGGCTTGACAATTATTCATTATAAGAGAATAATAATAGATATAATGTAGATGATTGCCAAGACTGCTGCTAATTGCTTAGTTCGTTGGTAAGCTCATTGTCCTCGATAGCTACGCACTAATTGGATATTCGTCCCAAAACTTGTTTAATAAAGAAAAGAAGAAAAAGAAACTAAAATGTTTTTAAACCTCATAATGTCCGTTCATTTTTCGCATGATGTAAATGTATACAAATTTGTTCTATCATGTTTGTGATATTTAAACCTATTTAACAAGTGTTGTTAAAACCATTACGTACTTTTTATGTTATTATATAAATTGGTTACTTAGCATAAATAAATAAGTTCCTTAAATTAAGTAGGTGCATTTACGCGATCCATTTACGTGATGCAATCAAATTAATTACATAATAACTAATTTAAAATACTCGGTGTAAATACAACAATTGCACTATAATGTAGGTGGTCAAAGATTTCAATATATCGACTTTATCTCAAAAGTGAGACCAACCATCTTCTTTTCCCATTCTCACCCACCATCAGCACATGATTAGGCAACCATTATTTATGGTACTTGGATGGCTTATTCTTCAATTGATTTGAAATGTTGTCTTGAATTATTGGCTAAAACTATACAAACACATCACATCTATTTAAAACTCTTTAATACATATTCTTACACTCTACTCCTGAAAAGCATTTCAAAAATAGCTAAAACAACTTCTTCACCAAACCCGCTCTGGGCACACCCATATATCAAAACAAACAAGAACTAAATCTGGCTTAGGTTCGTCAAGCATTTTTTAAGCATTGTTTTACATGGTGAATAAATTAGTTACTAAATGTAAATAATTTGGTAATTTTACAGTGAACTAAGTTCACTTAGTTCACTGTAAAATTGTAAAAATAAATTTATCAATTAGATTCGTAGGAAAATGGTGAGAAATTCATTGATGTAGGAATTATTGATAGATATAATATGAATTTAATCGATACATTCAAGAGAAAAAAAGAGACATCAAGAAAAGAAACAACTCCCAGAATCAAATCTCTTTCTTTCATCAAACCAAAAAATTCATATATGTTTCATTTTTTTTTTGGGTAAAAGATCTATCTATTTCATTAAACCCAAAAGTCAACTCTTTGTTTCATTACATCAACACAATTCCCAGAATCTTAATCAACGTGTATAGTATTTCAATTCATCAATATTAAATCTCCAAAATCAGAAACATCTCAGCCAATAACCATAAAAAAACTAAATTAGAAATATTTTTGCTATTTCTAAATCTCAAACGAAATGCCGAGGGGGAAAAAAAGAAATTCTAAATGAGAAACTAAAACTGTGCACCAATGAGAATTGAGTCACCAAAGCTGTGCATCAGCGACGTCCAAGGCGGTGTTCGTGCGCCGGCAATCCATGCGGTATCGTCAACATATATGACCAATGACCACGGCTGAGAGAGAGAAATGTGAGAGCCTGAAAATTGAGAGAGTAAACCGAGATAGTTTAGGTTTTAGTTTATAAAGTCAGAAACGTTTAAGGTTATAATTTAAGTTTGGTTATTATTAAAGAGTATAAATAAATATTTATAAACTAGACTAAGTTATAAAGGTTAAAAATCAAAAGAATTAAGGTTAAAATTAAAAAATATTATTAATGTCTATATATATCGGGACAGGACGGGACAAATTCGAGACAGAAGATTTTTGTCCCGTGTCCCGTTCCGTCCCGCACATGACATAAATTTTGCGTCTCATCCCGCTCGATTCGGGATAGGGATAGTTTTTTTCGAGACACTTGCACACCCTACTCATCTTTCTTTTTTTATACTGGGCTTCTATATTGAGACATGTGAGCAGTCATTTTCTTTTACCAGTCAATTGCATGTGCATTGCACGTGTTGAATAAATCACCAATAAATAATCTGTACAAAAATACGAATAGAACTACACATAAAAGTGTTTGTTCACATTCTTACTTGTTACGTCAAATACTAAGAATTCAATCCTATAAAGGTTAATGATGTTTTTTATTAAAAGTTTTGTGTTGCTATAGAAAGTTAATAACTTTTTTTAATTAATTTTTCAGGTTGACATGTTCCTACATACTGCAATTTGGTTGTTGATTGTATGTGAAGTTGGTCTCTGCTTCAATTTCTTGTCGTATTTGGTTTGATGTGATTATTCCAGATGTTTTGATTTGGTACTTGTATTGACTCTTGTTAATTAGTTTTCTAGTTATTATTTTGTTGATGGATTTTAATTCCCTCAAAAAAATAAAAAAAATATTAAACTATTAAAATCAATATTAAGTTGTTCAATTGTACAATTTTTTATGCAATCGATTTATTTAAACTAATATATCTCTGAATTTTTTACAACTCATATATTTTTAATAATTTTAATAGTAAATATGATTTTGATAGAAAAAATATCATGAGACATATCAATTAAGAATTTCATATAATAATATGGGTGTTCACGCTTCGGTTCGGTCAGTTATTTAATGAAAAAATGAATCAGACCGAAACTTGCGACTCAGCCATTTGTCAAACCGAACCCTGAAGCTCATATGAACGAACCGATCCAAACCATGAATTATGATTTAATTCGTTCAGTTCTTCATTTCGGTAACAAAAACAAGGTTGAGGTACAAGTCTACACGTTAGTGTTCCATTACCTTCCTCCATTTTCTTGGAGAACCAAAAACAAATTAGAAATAAAAACTTAAAGAACAAAAGGAATTTGACTTGCCTGCAACCAAATATCTGATACAGAGTAGAGAAAAAGCAAAAAATGGTAGCACTGATACAGAGTAGAGAAAAAGCAAAAAGTGCATTGGTACAAAGTGAAGAAAAAAATAATAGAGACTTGTTGAAAGAGAAAGCTCTATCTAACACTGATACAAGAAGGGCCTATAAATAGGCTTTACATCAGAACACACTAACCACGACTCCTATAAAATAGCATCACAACTAAGGCACTTTCTCAACTACAAACCAAATAACAAATTCCTAAAGACTTGGTCTAACCCACCAACAACTAGAACTTTCAATAAATATTAATAAATATGAAATAAAACATTTAAACATTAACACCCTCCCTGAAACTGAAATCTGCAGATACAGTTTAAAAGAAAGAATTAACCCTCTGCAAAGTCCTCATTTAGAGTAGCACGTGAACAAACTCCAAGTAGACCACGCAACTTCACAAATGTAGCCAACTTGAGAGGCTTGGTCTGTATATCTGCAACTTGGTTTTCACTTTGACAATAAATCAGTTTGATTGTCCCATCATTACTGAGATCTCTTAAAAAATAATATTTCACATCAATATGCTTGCTTCTTCCGTGTAGCACAGGATTCTTGGAGAGTTTGATTGCTGAGCTATTATCACAAAAAACTGTAGTAGCTTCCACTTTCTTGAACTGGAGCTCTTCAAGAATTCTTCTCAACCAGACAGCTTGACAAGCACAAGTTGTTGCAGCATACTTCTTTTGAGAAATAAAGGTCCCATTAGCTGATTGCACTACTTCTATGCCAAGGAAGTAATGCATCATACCAAGGTTAGACATTTCAAATTCAATCATCATGGATTTCTTGAATTCTTTAAACATGACACCATCATTTCCAGTATATATGAGATCGTCTACATATAAGCAAACAATGAGAAGTTTCCTCTTATCTCCAATCATAACAAAAAGTGTGTGCTCATATGGACATTTGTGAAAGCCTTCTTTCAAAAAATAAGCCTCAATGCGACTAAAGAGCTTTCTTTAATCTATACACTTTATGCTCATTTCAAATCTTAATATGACCAAGAGGTTGATCTACAAATACCCGTTCCTCCGAGTTTCCATGCAAAAATGCCGATTTGACATCTAGCTGGAAAATAGGCCAAGAGTTCTGCGCCGCCAATGCGATCACCAATATGATTGTATCGTGTCTTGAAACGGGAGCAAAAACTTCTCTATAGTCAATCCCATATTCTTGTTTATACCCCTTAGCTACCAAACGTGCATTATACTTGTCAACTTCACCATTTTCCTTTAGTTTTGTTTTGAAGAACCACTTTACACCAATGGTTTTGTGCCATTTCGGAAGATCAGTCAGCTCCCAAGTATTATTTCTTTCAATGGCATCAATTTTATCATCCATCACCTTCCTCCATTTTTCTTCTTTGACAGCACTTTCAAAGGTTGTAGGATCACAATCTGAAAATAAAGCAAAGTGAGTGATTGGAGCTTCAATTCCAGTTACCTCATAATCTTCCATCCATGCGGGCCTTTTTCGAATATGAGGAAGAGATCGAGTTGCTGCATCAGTAGCTTCTGCTGCTGCTGGCAAAATTTCAGCAGCTATTGGAGTTGCTTCTGATGAATTTTCAGGCATAAAGGCTGCTAGAGTTGGTTCGCTTTCAGAATCATTGTCAAAAAGAACTTGAGTAGGTTCCTGCCCATTCCAATCCCAAGTATTTTCCTCATCAAAGACAACGTCTCGGCTGGTCACAAATTTCTGGGTTAATGGACTAAACAATTTATAAGCTTTGGATGTTTCACTAACACCAAGAAAAACACATTTTCCCCCTTATCATCAAGTTTCTTCCTTTTCTCATCCGGGATATGCGCATAAGCAATGCAGCCAAAAATTTTAAATTAATCTACAGCTGGTCTCCTTCCACTCCAAGCCTCCTCTGGTGTCATATTTTGAACAGCAAATGTAGGACTTCTGTTCAAGATATGAATACTCCAATTTACTGCTTCAGGCCAAAAAGATTTTGAAATTCTCCCTCTTGCCAACAAGCTTCTCACCATATTGAGGATGGTTATGTTTTTCCTCTCTGATACACCATTTTGTTGTGGTGTATAAGCAGTTGTCAGCTCTCTTCGAATGCCATGAACTTCACAAAAAACTTTAAATTCGGTTGAGCAATATTCTCCACCACGATTTGTTCGAAGGGTCTTAATGGTATTTCCTGTTTCATTTTCCACACGAGCCTTGAAGCTTTTAAATGCACAAAAAGCTTCAGATTTTTTCTGTAAAAAATAAACCCAAGTTTTTCGAGTATAATCATCCATGAAGGTAATTATGTATCTTTTACCTCCATTAGAAAATGGTGTTATCGGGCCACAAATATCAGAATGAATTAGCTCCAAAACTCCTTTTGCTCGCCATGACTTCCCTTAGGGAAATTGAGAACGTTGTTGTTTGCCAACAACACATTCTTCACAAACTTAGGAAGGAATAGTAATATGAGGAAGACCTGTCACCATATTTTTCTGTTGGAGGGTCTTCAATCCACCAAAACTCAAGTGGCCATAACGAAAATGCCACAAACAAGAAGGATCTTTTACTTCAGCTACCAAACAAGATTGCACACTTTCAATCATTAATGGAAACAACCTGTTTGAACTCATTTGCACAATAACAATAGCTCCTCTAGTAGGATCATAAATCTCATAAACACCATTTTGAATAGTGATTACATAACCCTTTTCTTGCAATTGACCAGCACTTAACAAATTAATTTTCAAGTCAGGAACGTAGAACATTAGAAATTATTTCTACAAAACCATTCTTGGTTCTTATCTCAATATTACCCTTTCCCATTACCCTCACAATGGAACAATCACCAAAACTTACTGTAGAGTGAAAGCTTTCATTTAAATAAGAAAAGAAAGACTTACTTCCACACATGTGGTTACTGCAGCCCGTATCCACATACCAAACATAAGACTCAAGTTTCCGATTAGCTTGAACAGCCATCAACAAAGTTTCTGCTTCCTTATTTTTGGCAAAATTTGATTGCTCTTCCTTTTCTTTATCATTAGGCATCTTAGTATAACATTCAGAACGATAATGACCCAATTTATGACATCTAAAACACTTTACCTTGGATTTGTCAAAATGTTGATCTCGTCCTCTGCCTTTGCCTGAAAATTGATCATCATTGGCTTTGAAATATCTGCTGCCATCTCTATTGCCCTAAGCTCCCCTTCCTCTACCTCTACCTCTACCCCTTCCTCTAGAGTTTGAGAGATGAGTAGAGGTAGAAGCCTTCAAAGCTTGCTCTTCTGAAGTTGAACTTCAGTTAATCTTCTGTTCATGGACCAGCAAGGAGCTCTGCAGTTCATCAAGAGAGCTGCATTTATGTCTTTCGATTCTTCAATTGAACACACGACATAATCAAAATTTGGTGTTAGGGAACGCAATATTTTCTCCACAATGGTGACATCTTCCATCTTCTTACCATGAAATCACATTTTGTTGCTGATCTCCATAGTCCTGGCACAATAGCTGGTAACAGATTCCCCATCCTTCATTTGTAGAGTCTCAAAATCTCTTCTCAAAGCTTGAAGCTGTGCACGCTTCACTCTAGCAGAGCCTTGATATTTTTTCTTCATGGAATCCCAAATATCTTTAGAAGTTTCTTTGCTAAGAATTGTTTCCAAGATGGGATGATTAATTGCCTAAAAATGTAATTTTTTGCCTTCAAATCTTTTAGATTTCTCCCTTCCAACTCTATTTTCTGGGCATCCGTCAGCACAACACCTTCTGCTGGTTCTACTACTCTAGAAACAACAACCGTCCAATATTCTTTGGACCTCAAGAAGTTCTCCATGAGCATGCTCCAATGATCATAGTGACCTTCAAAGCGTGGAATGGATGGTTGTACAAAACTGTCGGAAGCCATCAAGTTCACTTTTTTTTCTTCCTAAAACCTGCTCCGATACCACTGATACAGAGTAGAGAAAAATCAAAAAGTGCACTGGTACAAAGTGAAGAAAAAACAATAGAGACTTGTTGAAAGGGAAAGCCCTATCTAACACTGATACAAGAAGGGCCTATAAATAGGCTTTACATCAGAACACACTAACCACGACTCCTATAAAATAGCATCACAACTAAGGCACTTTTTCAACTACAAACCAAATAACAAATTCCTAAAGACTCGGTCTAACCCACCAACAACTAGAACTTTCAATGAATATTAATAAATATGAAATAAAACATTTAAATATTAACAATATCACCGAGAATAAAGGCATAAGAAAATTATCGTTTGCTGAACTCAGAGAAGACATAAAATGATTGCTGAGTGAACCCTACGTTATGATCAAGATTTCCCCAAAATTTCTTTTGGATTTCGGTTCATATTTCACAAAGAATCAGAGGATAGTTTCTTCACAAACCCATAAATGGGTTTCTTGTTTACAAGTTCAGAAGAAATTGTGAGAGAGGAAGTGACGCACTTTATCGTCGATGGAACACCGAATCCCCAACAGATGAAATGAGGCACTGGGACGTCGAGACGCGACGACAGAGAGGAGGCGACCTACTATCGCGCTGCTTGGGGGTGTCGGGGTTCGAGAGGGGTGAGATGAGAAATGAGGAAAAGAAAACCTTAGTTACCTACTAAATAGCAGACTAAAACGGTGACGTGGTGTGGGGTTTGGGAGACATTTCTATTTATATACATAAAGTGTGAGTATCAAATTCCAAACTGAACCGTTAGAAGTTTTAGAACTGACCGGACGATGACTTTCGGTTTGGTTCAATTTAAATTTGTGTACCCCTATATAATAGCGAATGCATGTGTTCAAAAATGATATTCTCCTCTTAGTCCCATTTATATATACTATAGACTTTAAAAAAGTAAAAGAAGATTTGAAGTATTAATTTCAATATCAAAATATTCACTTATCCAATTCTTTAACAAAATTCGATCCATTTAAGCTAATTTGTCTCTTAATTTTTCACAACTAATATATTGTTAATAATTGGCATGGCAAATGTGATTTTGGTAGATAGAATATCAAAAGACTTATCCTTTGGAAATTTCATATAATAGTAAGGGTAATGTGTGTCCAAAAATATTTTTCCTCTTTAAGCCACATTTAGAAGTAATCGACTGCACGTGCATTACACGTGTTGAAGAAACCAACAATAAATAACATGTATAAAAATATGAATAAGACTATGCATAAGATTGTTCGATCATATTCTGGTTTGTTGTGTTAAATACTAAGAATTCAATCTATTAAATGTTGATGCTATTTTTTAAAGGTTTTGTGTTGCTATAGAGAGTTAATAACTTTTTTAATTAATATATCAGTTTGACATGTTCCTAGGTACTGTATCAGTTGTTGATCGTATTGTGAAGTTGGCATTTCGGTTTCTTGCCGTATTTGGTTTGATGTGATTTCTCCTGGTGTTTTGATTTGATACGTATAATGACTCTTGTTAATTAGTTTTCTAGTTGCTATTTTGTTGATGGATTTTATTCCCTAAAAAAAGTAAAAGTATTCGAACTATTAATTTGAATATTAAATTATTCAATTATATAATTTTTTGATGTAATTGGAACTATTTAAACTAATAAATCTCTGAATTTTTTATAACTCATATATTTTTAATAATTGGAATAATAAATGTGATTTTTGTAGAGATTATACCAGAAGATATAGCAATTAAGAATTTCGTATAATAGTGAGGGCATGTATCAAAAAATGATCTCTCCTCTTAGTCTAATATATAAATACTATAGACTTAAAAATGTAGAAAAAGATTTGAAGTATTAATTTTAATATAAAGCTATTCACTTATCCAATTGTTTAACAAAATTCGATCTATATTAAACGAATTTGCATATTAATTTTTCACAACTACTATATTGTTAATAATTGACATGAGAAATATGAATTTTGTAGAGGGAATATCAAAAGACTTATCCATTTGAAATTTCATATTAAACTAATCTCCCCTAAGTCTCATTTAGAAACTGTTGTGATATATGGGAAATTGTTGCTTGTTTTAACACCTTCTTATTGCTTCTTAAAAACGTGTCATCCTAGATGGTGGCCACATAGTCCAGTAACATAGAAAACGTGGCAGCCTTTCCTTCAGTTGCACCATCCTCATCAATTCAGACACTCTGTCATTCTTGTCTCTCTCTCCTCAAACTCCATCCATGAAAACATGAAAAAGCTTCAATTTTAGCTCCTATCACGTCAGCCATATATATTAAACTTGAAATATTTTAGAGAAAATCTCACATTTCTTCATGGAAAAGACCTTTTAAATATTACCGCAAACCAGAACATATGGGTTTAGCCTTGTTAGTGTTGGATCCTTAATTCAACGTTGAATTTATGTGTAAAATAGTTATATGTTGCAGACTATCAAATAAAATTAAATCCAATTAAAAGTGATCAACTAAAATTTGGATAATTGAGGTTTTAATGTATATGATAGGTTGTGGATCCTTTAATGTGTAAAGACTTTAGAGTAATTTCTATTTTTATGATGAACTAAGATAGAAATATCAAAAGATGAATTATCTATAAGTGGTTATGGTCTCAGGTCACACGATGGACGAGAAACCATTTTATTCTCCCTGATATCTCATCATTAGAGAGAAAACAGAGAGGCTTAATAAAAAAGGACTCTCAGATAGAGAATCGTGTAGATCTAGAAGGCCAACCGTTTGGTTCTAAACAACGATCAATAGTCATGGATTCAGGTACACTTCCGTTCTATATTGATTTGATTCTTGGTGTGTCCAACATGAGATCTTGAGGTTTTTATTGAGATATAGTTTATACCGAAAGAGATTTTGGATCTAACAAGTTGTATCAGAGTAACTCATGTTGAATCATTAAGAATAAGAATGAAGTTCTAGATCCATGATTATATGTATTTATATGTTTATGTTTTGGAGTTCTTGAATTTAATAATTGTTTGACATTTATTAGATTTGAGAACAATATTTTTTTTGTTCTCTTTGGATTTTTCAATTTTATATATTTATTTGATGCAATTCGAAACACCGCCGGTCATTGTTTATGACTAACGGCGGAAGGACATCGGTGCGGCAGTGTGGCTGTGCTGAGATGGAAAACCATGATTGTCTAAGGAAGTTGCGGCTGTCCGGAAAGGAAAGCCCTGGCTATTAAGGAAAGCCACGACAACAAGGACTGTGGCCATGGCCGCCAGTCCCTTGGGGTTTGAAACCCTAGGGTGAAACCTGTTCACGGGTCAGGTTGACCCATAAACATTAGGAATGGCTGTAGGCACAACCACTAAGGAAGGCTGTGGGCTTCTCCCACAGCCTTGGTTGTAAAGGGCTGGGATTCCCAGCCCTTACATCTGTTTACATTTTTTAATTAATTAAATTAATTTTGAATTAATTTGTAGATCATGTCATTAAAATAATTTAAAGATCGTAAAATTAATTTTAATTTAGGAATTTTTAAATAAATTATTTTGATTATTTTCAGTTTTTGGTTAAAATAATTTCAAAATAATTTTTTAAGGATTATCAAATAAATTGTTTTGAAAATTTTTACGGATTTTTTGGTTAAAATAATTTCAAAACAATTTTTCTAAGGACCATAAAATTAATTGTTTACCAATTAATTTAAGGCTTAAATTCGGTACAATTTTAAATTCAAACTTTAGTATGTTATATATTTTAAGATGAATTAGTTGAAGCAACAAGTCGCCAAAGTGACCTATCTTGTGGAAATTAATTTGTCTTGAAATATAAAAGGTTCTGTGTGCGTATAACTTCTGTGAATATTTATCTACCCAAAGGAAGATAATTATTTAACAGAATTACATGTATTTATGTGATAATAAATACGTGATGATTATTCGATTTTACAGGTAAACAATAAATCGGCTTAAAGGAAGGTTTGTTGTTCGATATAATTTTTTATCGTTAGTGTTTGATCACTACACCAAAGCATCACTTACAAGTTAATAATTTTGGCCAATGTCAAAATATTAATGGAGTACTCGGTGTCTTAAGATGGGGTTTACTTTTGTTTGAATTTAATATTGTCATTTTAAATTCACATGAGCTTGTAGGTTGATTAATTGTTCTTTATTAACTTATTACTCAAGATAATGCCGACATTAAGTAAAAAGAATGCATTAAATGGATCAAACTTCAAGTCCTAGAAATATAATCTCTTGATAGTTCTTAGAGATATGGATCTTGATCTTATATTGATGATTGATTCTCCTTTACCTCTTACGATAAGAGTACCTCTAATGAAAGGAGGAATATGAAAAGGTGGGAGAAATCAAATCAAATGTGTATGCTGATCATGAAGAAGGCCATTGTAGAAACATTAAGTGGCACTATATCTAAAAAGATTACTACGATTAAGGATTTTCTTGCGGATATTGAAAAAAGGTTTGTCATGAACGAAAAGGCAGAAAATGGTACGCTATTGGAAGATCTAATTTCAAAGAGGTATAAAAGTAAATGTAATATCAAAGAATACATTACGAAAATGTCTCACACTGTTTCAAGGTTGAAAGCACTAAAACTTGAACTCTCTGAGGACTTGTTTGTGTATCTGATTTTGATATCCTTTCCAGCACAATTTAGCATGTTTAAGGTGAGCTATAATTGTCAGAAAGAGACTTGGTCTCTGAATGAGCTTATCTCACACTGTGTTCAGGAAGAGGAAAGAGTGAAACATCGTAAGACAGAAAGTACTTACCTGGTCTCTACCTCTAAAGATAAGGGCAAGGAAAAGAAAAGAAAGAAGGATAAGGAAGATGCAGATACAGAATCACATAAGAAACAACAAAAGAAATCGGTAAACTCGGAAGGCAATAATTGTTATTTCTGTGGAGCTGAAGGGCATATGAAGAAGTTATACACCAATTATCATGCTTGGCGTGCTAAGAAATGTGTGCTTCTTAATTTGGTTTGTTCTGAGGTTAATTTAAGTTCGGTTCCTAGACACATGTGGTTGATAGATTCTGATGCAACAACTCACATAAGTGTATCTATGCAGGGTTGCCTGAATTGCTGAAAACCAAAAGACTCATCTACTTAGGCAATGGCAAGATGGTTGAGGTTGAAACAATAGGAAAATTTAGATTATTATTAAAAAAATGATAGTATTTGGATCTTGATGAAACTTTTATTGTACCGTCTTTTAGACGAAATTTGATTTCTATTTCTATTTTAGACAAAGCTGGTTATAATTGTTCTTTTGGAGATGGAAAATTTGGTTTGTTTCATGATTCAATTTCAGTTGGTTCTGATTTTTTATCAGAATATGATAATCTTTATTTACTTGAAACAATTGCTTCATTTAAAGAATCCCTGCAATTAAGTACAAGAGGTAATAAAAGAAAATTAACCAGTGAGAAATCATCAGCGTTATGACACAAGAGATTAGGTCATATCTCCAGATGGAGAATATAGAGAATTGTGTTAGACGAAATTCTCAGTCTCTTAGATTTCACAGATTTTGATGTTTGTGTTAATTTCATAAAGGGTAAATAAACTGATAAAAGGAGATTTGAAGCCAACAGGACTCAGGACGTCTTAAAACTTATTCATACGGATATTTGTAGGCCATTCTCTTCGATCGCTTGAAATGGTAAACAATATTTTATAAAGTTCATAGGTGATTATTCTAGATATGGTTACATATATCTCATTCATGATTGTGGTTGTGAGTACTATGGTAGATATGGCGATTCAGGTGAACAACGCCCATGACCATTTGCTAAATTCCTAGAGGAATGTGGTATCGTCCCACAATACACTATGTCGGGTTCGCCCACTATGAATGGTGTTACTGAAAGATGAAATAGAATGCTTAAGGATGTGATGACCAGTATTATTAATCGGTCTACCTTACCAGAATCACTCTAGGGTGAAGCACTTAAGGCATCAGCATATATCCTTAATAAAGGTCCAGCTAAAGTAACTGCCAATACCCATATAAACTTTGGACCATCAAGAAATCTAGTCTAAAGCTTTTTCTCATTTAGCAATGTCCAACTGAGGAAGGCCTTATGAAAGAAATTGGACTTAAGGAAGGTGATTTGCTATTTTTTTGGATATTCTGAAAGATCTAGGTGGTACAAGTTTTATAATCCCATGACTTGGTCATTTTATTTTTACAGAAAATGCCTGGTTCTTTGAGCATGTCGAGTTTGCGGGGGTGATATGGTTAGGGATTTTGTCTTTCAGGAGGAATATACTGATATTCCCATAGGTGTTTTTAGTATTGATTAGGACTTCATCCATGTCGTTGCTAATGACAAAACACATCAAGACAATATCAGAGAGCCTCATGTTCAAGAGATTATTCTAGAAGAACAAACTCCAGCATCTCAAGAACCTATGCCATTAAGGAGATCCATTAGAGAGTGAAGAAGTGAATTGTAAGATGATTACATTGTATTTCTCAAGGAATATAAGGTAGACATTAGAGTGATGGAAGATGACCCAATCAACTTCTGTCAAGCCACGGAAAGTGATAACTTAAAAGTGGGTCGATGTCATGAATGAGGAGATTAAGTCCATGAATGACAATGATGTATGAGATCTTGTTCCATTACCAGAATGTGCGAAACTCATTAGTTACAAATGGATTTTTTATTACAAAGAAGGATTCAAAAGGTAATGTGGAAAGATACAAGGCCCGTTTCGTCGCAAATGACTTTACACATAAAGAAGGCATCAACTATAAATATACTTTCTCTCCAGTTTCTACGAAAGACTCTTTTAGGATTATAATGGTATTAGTGACGCATTTTAATCTTGAGTTGCATGCGATGGATGTAAAGATGATGTTTCTCAATGGTGACATTGAAGAAACATCTTATATGGTGCAACTAAAAAACTTTGTGTCTGGAGACTCAAAGAATATGGTTGCAAACTTAGGAAATCCATCTATGGACTCAAGCAGGCATCTCGACAATGGTATTTCAAGTTTCATCCAGTGATCATCTCGTTTGGTTTTGAGATGAATTTTGTGGATGATTGTATATACCATAAGTTATGTGGGATCAAGCATTTTTTTATTATTATTTATGTGGATGATATTATGCTTGCCAACAAAGATACAGTCTTATTACACGACACCAAGAGATTTCTAGCGTAGAATTTTAAGATGAAAGATCTTGGTGATGTCTATTTTGTATTAGGGATACAAACGCCGAGATCATCCTCGAGGTATTCTTGGATTATCACCAAAGTGCTATATTGAAAAGGTTTTTAGAAGATATTGCATGCAAGACTGTAAATCGGTGATACCCTTATGGCTAAGGGAGACATGTTTAGTTTCAATCAGTGCCCTAAGAATGATTTTGAGGAAAAGAAAATGCAGAAGATTTCATATGCCTCAGTAGTGAGGAGTCTAATGTATGCTCAAGTTTGTACATATCCTGATATTATGTATGTGACTGTGATGTTGGTCATATATTTAAACAATTCAGGCATATCCTATTTAGCTATATTAGAAAATAGCTAAACAGGTCTTACAGTATTTATAGAGAACAAAAGACTACATGCTCACATATCAGAGGTTAAATCAGATTGAGATCGTTGGATGTACTGACCTTAATTTTGCTGGATGTCAAGATATCATGTTATGAGGCATCCAATCACGGAATATATTTATGAAATATTGTCACAAGGTTACGGATAGTGGACGGTATTTAGAGACACTCAAGTTATTTTGTGACAATAAGTCTGCAGTCCTCTATACTAATAACAACAGGAGCTCGACAAATTCGAGATACATAAGCTTCATGTTTCTGGTTGTGAAGGAAAAAGTTCAGGGTGGACAGTTGTCTATAGAGCACGTCGAAACAAACTTCATGATTCCTGATCCGCTTACTAAGGGATTGCCACATAAACAGTTTTATGAGCACACTACTCTTATAGGTGTCATATCGATTGATGATATTAGGTTTTAGTGGGAGTTTGTGATTCTAGATGCTCTTCTTTATAGACATATTTTAAGTTATTTCAGCTTATGGATATTTTAAGTTTATTTTCTACAGAAATAAAGTTTTTGGTATAAACACTTTGATTTAGGTATGTTTTAATCTCACTAAGGTTTAAGGAGGACTAGGTGGAGATATGCATGTTAAGATCACATTACATGAAATTTTCATACTACACATCCACATCATAATCCATGTCATTCGGTTGTATTGATATGCGTGACCATTGATGGATTGAGTTATGATTGATGTAACAAAGACCATTTTAATCCTATGTCGGTATGATTGATGGACCAGATTGGTTATAGATACATTTCGATAATGATAGCAAAGTTAAACGCATTCAGTTATTTTTTGGAAAAACATAAATTATAAGGTTTAACACATAGTCCAAGTTGGATATTGTTGGATCCTTAATCCAATGTTGGACTTATGTGTAAAATAATTATGTGTTGTAGAGTGTCAAATAAAATTAAACTCAATTGAAAGTGATCAACTAAGGTTTGGATAATTGGAGTTTCAATATATCTGATAGGTTGTTGACCCTTTAATGTGTATAGACTTTACAATAATTTCTAGTGTTCTGATGGCTTAAAATCAAAATACCAAAAGATGAATTATCTGTAAGTGGGTATGGTCCACATGTCACACGATGAACGAAAAACCATTATATCATCCCTAATATCCCATCGTTAGAGAGAAAACTGAGAGGCCTAATCAAAGGTGACTCTCAGATAGAGAATTGTGTACATCTGGAAGGCCAATTGCTCGGCTCAAAACATCGATCTATCATCATCGATTTAAGTATGCTTCTACTCTATATTGATTTGATTCTTGATATGTTCAACATGAGATTTTGAGATTTTTATTGAGCTATTATTTATACTGAAAATGATTTTGAATCTAAAAGTTTGACGTTATATCTTTCTTGCTAGTCGGAATATATGAGGGAGTCCCAGATTGGAACACATACTGCGAGGTCCCATGGACTCACAGTTTCATGGACAAACGTGCATGATTGGTCATTATTAATTCTCCTTGCCTCTATAGAGATAGTTATACATGTCGTTCATCCTTTCTATCGATTTGTCAGAAAGGATATGTTGACTGAACTCAAATATCCTCTTAAAAGTAACATCATCTCTTTTTGGGCTGTTCTTGTAAGCTTTCCATTTTTTCCATTTGCTAAAATTAATCCAAGAAAACAATTAAAGGCTTAAAAACTACGTAAAATTGACTAAACTAGTATTTAAAGTACTATAATTAAACTAACTAAATATGTCATGATTATATTTTCTTTTAAATAAATGTATACAGTGCTTTTGCCTGTAGGGGTTTTTGTGGTCGTTTATTGGTGTCGAAGAGACGTATATGACCTTCATCATGCAATTTTAGGTGATGATATTCTAAAATATTAATCACATTTTTGGTGAATTATATATATATATATATTCAACTTGGGGCTAGCCAATACGCACCCACTAATTATTCATTGACTATTCCTCAAACTTACTGGATGTACATTAATAGCCTCTACATCTTCAATAGGGACACATTGAGTGCTCCTTTAGTTAGCATGGATCATGAATACTGAGGGTCATAGTAATGATTATATTAAATTCAAATTATGGCATACATGGTCCCATGAATAACTACTATTTAAATTAAGGGAAGAAAACTTACTAGTGAGGAAGCTTTACAGGGCTCCAGATAGAGCCTTAACTATAATATTCTTCAAGAATTATATTTGTAGGTAGAAATATAAATTTGGAGATAAAGAACTTAGAGAGAGAAGGGAGAGCATATTATTAATTTTGGCACAGCACATGAGCATTCTACCTTCAACAAAGGGTGAGGCTCCCTTTTATACTACAAAAAGTAAAGATAAAGGAAAAGAAAGATAAGGTGGCGTGTCCTGGATGAGTTGGAGTCGTACATCCTTATATTCTTCAATGGTAGGAACAATTAGTTCTGGATCCTGGCTTTCTCCAGCCAGAATATTAAATGCATTGTCATCAAATCCTGTTTGGCTGCTTACTGAATTCATGGATATATCTTTTGGAACGAGGGCATGGAGAAACTGTTCATTGATGTAATCCATAGTTTTGACGAGTAAATCCTTTTTGGGTAGATTATGAAATTGTTGTTTTAACTCTAATTGAGCATTGATAAAAGGGTTTCCAGTTGAGGTTGGTTGAGATTTTGGGATGGCATCAAAACATGCTTGGGTATGGGTTTTGATAGCCTTAATTAATTCTTGTAAATGAGGGTTCATCCCTTTGTCTCACCATTTAGTGTAAAAAACTCATTTCAGCCTTGTGATTTTGTTCTGGTAATCACATTGTAAATCTCATTTCTAAATCAATGGGATATTGGAACGAATAATGAAATGGGTTATTGATTTTGACATTGAAATGCCCTTATTTCATGTTAAGAGCGAGTAAGCCGCTTGCCACTCTTTAAGTTTGTCTGAACTTGTTCAAGTAACATGTCCAATGTCAGATCGAATTTATCCCTCCAGACGAGGAACCAATTCGAGAACTTCTGGACAAATTCGGATAAACCATGTATAGTTGTGGACATAATTTTGATAATAAAAATGTAGGTAAAGGAATCAATATAATCCCCATAACTATATTTTGTTTCTTTATTACTGATGTCCAGACTGCGAGTGTATGAGGATGGATGCCCTTGACTAATGGGCATGATATTACGGATAATAGCCTTACTGAAGGTAATTGGGCTAGTGTTTCTATTGGGATCATGGAGTGTATGCTTAATCTCCATAGTTGTTGTTTCTATGATGATTGTCTCATAGATATATCTATACTGGTCGAAATGAGGGGGGAATTGTTGAGTTGAAAGATATCGCTTCTTAATTTCCCATGGACCAGTCATCCATTTTTTATCTGCGGGTTCAATAAAGTGAATTGTCTCTTCCGTTATGATGTTGATAATATACTGTTATGGGATTAGGAGGACATCTTTAGTAGCTTTGCTAGAAGAAGCCTCTTGTGTTCTGTTGAGACTGGGGAATTCAAATGGCGAAAAAATACCATCTTATTTACTGTTAAAATTACCTCTACCTCGGCCTTAGTGGCCGTGACCACGGCTTCTGTTACTCATGAACCCTGCAAGTATTCACGAAGTAAAAAGTCTGGTAGAGAATTATGTTCACCTTTGATATATTGAATATCAAAGTCAAATACTGATAATATACTTTGCCAAGGAGCAAATATCTGGTTAGATGCAAGAGTTTGAACATCTTTCTTAAATATCTGTTTGGCAGCTAAGCATCAACTCTAATTAAAAAATGCTGGTTCACAAGATCATCTTGGAATTTTAAAACACATTTTACTATAGATAAACATTCTTGTTTAATAGCAGGGTATTTTAATGTTGGTCCTTTCCAAACTCCTGAGGTAAATCTTAAGAGTTCTTTCTTTTGACTGTTTGGATTAAATTGTTTAAGAATTTCTCTATATCTCTTGTTAGAGGCATTTTTCTCTTCAACCCTTTTCCATTTAGGATTAGGTAAAGATAAACAAAATAACTGTTTGATTTTTATTTTAATACGTTGTACAACAAGAGTCTTTTCTGGAGACCAAGGTACAGGGTTTTTGGTAAGTCTGGTATAAAGAAATAAGGCATCTTGAGATAAATGAGGATAAAAGTCTCTAATGTAGTTAACACTCCCTAAAAATCTCTATGATTGAGTTTTGTTCTTTATTTCATCTTAAAATTTAGAGCCAAACTCGATACTTCTACTAATCGGAATAACTGTTCCATTAGTAATGTTGTGTCTAAGGAAACACACTTCAGTTTGAAAAAGTTTCATTTTAGATGCAAAAAGAACTGAACCATTTCTGATAATAAAATTCTTAAATATCTTAATATGTTTGAAATGTTGGTCAAGAGAAGATGAGAAAACTAACACATCATCAATATAGGAGATTATGAATTCAGTATAAGCATTAAATATATCATTCATGATATGCTGGAATTCAGAAGGACCATTCTTGACACCAAATGGTAAAACGTTCCACTCATAATGGCCAAAAGGTACTGTAAATGCAGTTTCAAACCTATCATGTTCAATAATTTGGATTTGCCAAAATCCTTATTTAAGATCAAATTTTGAAAAAACTATTGATTCATGTAGTCTATCTAGAAGATCTTTTTTATTCGGTATGGGATACATAATCCATTATAAGACATCATTGATAGGTTTATAGTTACTAACTAATCTAGGAGTACCATTTTCTATTTCTACATTTTTGTTAACATAAAATGCTCTACAACTCCAAGAGGAGTGACTCGGTCTAATTAAGTTTTTTGTAAGTTTTCTTCCCTTAATTTAAATAGGAATTGTTCTTGAGATCATGTTTGTCATAATTTGAATTTAATATAATCATTACTATGACCCTCAGTATTCATGATCCATGCTAACTAAAGGAGCACTCAATGTGTCCCTGTTGAAGATGAAAAGGCAATTAATGTACATCCAGTAAGTTTAAGGAACAATCAATGAATAGTTAATGTCACGTTGACTAAGTCGCCTATTGGTAAGGTCCGTCGAGCAGGGATTGCGTTAGGACTGTTGACCCATGTAAACGTTGACAGACGTGCTAGCTATGAGTTACTCTGTTCCTTGGATTAAATAGGTTTATATTGGTTAGCCCCCTCACTTAGTGGGTGCGTGTTGGTTAGCCCCTAAGTTGCAAATACTATAATAGTGGGAATGATTCTCCTGGTGGATATGGGAGAACAGACTTCAAAGAAGTGTCATTCTGAGAGAACGAACTTCTGTTTGCCATTCTAGGAGAGAAGAATTCTGTTTTCTTCTTCTTTATTTTTCTTATTTTGCTTGTTATCGTTGAACGATAATCCAAAACCGTTAGTCATCCACCCTTATGTTGAAATACCAGAAAAATCCATTCAACAGGAACTTGTAAAAGATAAAGATATCTTATCTTTATCAAAATAGAATAATTATCCTGATCATTTCCCTCCGAATGAAGGACAACAATTAACCCATAAAAAGATCAACTTAAACCTAACTTAGGTCAACCTAAAACCCTAGATCTTCAACCAGGAAATAAGTTAACAAGAATTATGGATCAAGATCAAATTGATAACAAATTGGACAGTTGTGAAAATCAACCCCAAACTATTCTACCAGAAAATGTTGACATAGTTGAACAACCTCTAGCAATAGTTGAAATAATTAAACAATTTAGTCAACACAATTATGTCGAGATACCTAAAAACCCCATTCAACAATAATCAATTCAGGATAAAAAGATTTTACCTTTAACTAAATAGAATAATTATACCAATATTTTCCTCCAAACAGTAAAAAATCAGTATATTAAATCCTTTCTAAAATGGTATTGTGAGTTTGCACCCAATCTGTACATACATGATAAAAATCCATTACTGTATTAAATACGGTAGGGGATGGAGTAGATATCATCCTAAACATGATGTATGGTGACCATGTATGCATAATTTAAATGAAATATAAATATTAATATAACCAAAACTATTCATGACTCTGATACCAACTTGGGGGCTAACTAACATGCACTCAGTAAGCGGGGAGCTAACTTACACCAACCTAACGAGACCAAGAAGCTCACCAATGTAAACTAGCACGTCTGTAAACGATTTAAACGGGTTTGTGGTCCTTGGCTCATTCTTCTGCTTAGCGGACCTTGCCAAGACGTGACAACCTGATGTGTCACTAGTTACATACCAATTGTTTCATTAATCTAGTTAGATATACATGAAGTACATCCTTCAATCTTACCGATTACACATTAAGTGCTCTTGTAGTCAGCATGGATTGATGAATACTGTGGGTTATATTAAACATTATATTAATTTCAAATCACTACAGACATGGTCTCATATACTACTCTTTAGGTGGTAGTGGTGGCCTTCCGGCGATAAGCAGGAATGAGGAGCTGGAGAAATGCAAGAAGAAGAACTATGCAAAATCTTCACGAATAACTAGTTGTATAGTGGTTAGAAGATTCAAGTTTTTCGTCAGGAACTTTCCCTTTAGAAAATTGTAGTTTAATATTATTAAGATCCTGGAAAATAATCTGATTATCAGTTCGCAACTGTTTTATTTCAATTTTTAAAATATAGATTTCCATCTTCAAGTCTTGGATGGTACAAGTTTTTCAAGAGCAGGAGTTTTCTGAAGTCATTTCATAACTTCCATCATACTATAATTTTATGTAGGGAGGAGAACGTCATGTTTAGTGTTATTCTGATAACAAAGTTCAAGAAATTTTAATCTCATTTCGGGATCAGTTATCTGGTCAGGAAGATTAAGCATGGACTGGTGGGTGTCAGTTAAAACATTAAGGCTGAGTTGACTAAGATCAAGACAATTCATCTCAACAAATAACCTTCCAGTAATTGACTTCAGTTAGCATATTATAGATTTTAGAAGAACAACAAGGTTCTAGATTGCTTGAAGAAGAAGATTCAAAAGAGGAATAAATCTTAGCAAAATCATTATCTGAACTACATTCAGAAGTACTATCTTCATTAGAAAGATAGTTTAAAATCTCATGTTTAGTTTCCCCATCCAAGGACATCTCGTTAAGCTTCTGTTTTAGCTTAGACTTGCATTTATTAGCGTAATGTCCAGTTAAACCACATTTATAGAGTTTTATTTGAGATTTATCTTTTTTAAAATAAGAGGATTTTTACTAGTTTTTCGCCTAGGTCTTTCATGATAGTTAGGAGGTAAATTTTTGGAAGAGTATTTTTTGTAAGGCTTTATTTTCTTTAAAGGCTTAGGAGTTCTGAAGTACCAGGGTACTTGATTTTGTGTTCATAGGCAAACTAATCAAAAAATTCTCCTAATTCTTCTTAGTTGGTAAGATTTTATGTTTCATCATTTTTTGTAACTTCATGTCATTACTTAAAGATAATATTTCTTAAATGACTATTCCAATAAGGTGACCATAAGAAAAATGTTCGTAAGGGATATCCATTTGGTCATGTTTATCTCTTAATGTTTTTCTGACTTTTTCTGCAAATAGGCTAGGTAGTCCATCAATGAACTTTGCCTTCCAATTATCATTGTTAGCATCAGAACCTTGCATGACTTTCATCAAAAAAATATCTTTATACCACCTAAAATGGGTTAAAAATGAGCATCTAAGATTCTGGAGAAGTTCACTGTGTCTATCTGTATTGATAATTCTTGGTCCTACAAAATGATGTAAAATGACTTGGGCTAAGGTATAGCAAACATCTTCAGTTTTAGACTCATTCCTAGTAAGAGGATCAATATTAATTTAAAGGAATTTAAGATATCAGTTTGCTGGGTTACAATGAGCCAATTATCCCACTATCCTTTAATAATTCATGTAAAATCATTAACCAAAAATCTACAGATTTGATGGTCACTGTTATCATTCTGTTTATAAATAGATGTATACATAATCATGTGGTGTATGGTTTCAAATGTTTGGTATTCATTTTTACCATTTATGTTCTATTCATAGATATTTTTCCCATGATAAGATTTCTAGGTATGAAGAAAATCTTCTTTATAAAAGATATCCTAGGGAGTAGGTCTGGGATAATAATAACGACCTAGTCCTGTTAAGGCCATACGGGTTGTGGGTTTTCTAGAGTAGGAAATTTTTTTGATAGTATCATCAAAGTATTTCTGGATATCTAAGATTTGGAAAGAGTGTAATCCTCTGTGTCATCTTCAGGTTGATCTTGATTCATCATATTAATTTGTCCTGATGATTTGAGATGATAAATAGTTTTTAAATCTCTGATTTTGTCAATGAGAGCTGTCATAAAATCTTCATCCTTCTTACTGGATTTATCTTAAAGTTGGTAACTTCAAGCGGTGGTTTAATAATAAGGGGTTGGAGATAAAGTGTTTTAGGTTTAGGAGTAACCTGGCATTTATCATGAATGTTTTTAATCTGGTCTTCTATTTTGGTTAACTGATTTCCCACAGTATGGAGAAAAAAATTGGTATAATTATTCTGTTTGGTTAAAGGTAAAAGATCTTTAACTTTGACGAATTCTTGTTGAAAGGATTTTTCAGGTACATCAATGTAAGGGTTGATAACTAATGGTTTAAGATTATCATTGCCTAGATAAGTCCTACAACTAGTGGGTATCCAGCTTCTTTGGAGGCCTGTTAACACATCCAATTGGTTTTTATCATGTAAATACAATTGGGGTGCAAACTCGCAATACCATTTAGGGAAAGGTTTAAGATACTGATTTTTATTTAGATGATAATAATACTGGGTTTTTAGGGTTTGTAACTGTTGAGGAGGGTTTTAAAATACCATGCTCTAAATTTCTGATATATAGGTTGCATAAAATCCTGGTTAAGCTATTTTCTCAAATCACTATTTGGAGTAAAATCCATTAAATATTAAATTACATGTCACTCGAGGTTACGCTATTAGGCCTTCTATTGTCATAAACACCATGAGGTGTTTGATTATCAGAGATATGAATACCCCGAATATATTCTTCAGGAGTAGTATCTTTTACTGAAGGACTAGAGAATTTATCAGATCATATGGGTTCAGATATAGATTGTCTAAAGAATTTTGAAAAATCAATGTTATAGGCAGGAATACTTCTATAACTAAGACTAGAAAGGGTTCTAGTTAAGGGTTTCAGGAATTTGAGATATATGTTTCCTCATTAAGTCTGAATGACATCTTCTATAGATTGCCTAATGATAGGTCGTGTAGGTACAACATTAGGGATTTACCATTTTTCTGGAAAAGTAATTTCTTCCCAAAGTATCATCTTAGGAATAACTACTTGGCTAATGAAAAGGTTAGTATCAATAAGGAATGTGTGTCCTTGTTCACTTTGTTTTATGGTATAAGGATTTAGAGTAGAAAGAACCTTAAGATGAATCCTATAAAGTATAGCAAAAGGAGCAGATCGTGGTAAATACTCACAACCATGAGAAAGTACTCTAAGCACTAAGGCCTTAAATAAATTACTGTCCAAGAGAGCTACACTCAGATAAGGATAAATATTAAAATATATGGGTCCATGTGAAAGGCTGGTTTCAATAGCTCCCATAAGGGATGCTTTCCAGTTGAGGCATATATCATCTCTAAGGGTACATTGAATACTGGTGTTTATCCAAGTAAGGTCAAAGGTTTAAATACTATATGTACAAGTCTTATATGCATATATTTATAATTTTACATAAAAGGGTACAAATCATGAATATTCCGTAAATAAATTATATCATCATTATACTGTAAAGGAATAACATGGTCAAAAATTTTAATTATTTTTCTACTAGTAAAATCAAAGCTTCTGATTTTATAAATTGTTTCTAGTTTAACTCTGGGTATAGTCCATTTATCTAAAGCTTCTTTTACATCCTAATAACCAATAAGTTCAGTTACGTCTGAAGTTGATGCTACTGGATTAGCTACGGTAGTGATAAAATAAGAACTATATTCAGACATATTGTGAGGTGATCATGTATGACTATTCATGGCTCTGATACCAACTTGGGGCTAACCAACACGCACCCACTAAGTGAGGGGGTAACCAATATACATCTAGTTAATCCAAGGAATAGAGTAACTCATAGCTAACACTTCTGCCAACGTTTTACATGGGTCAACGTTCCTAATGCAATCCATGCTCGACGGACCTTACCAATACGTGACTTAGTTGACGTCCCACTAACTATTCATTGACTATTCCTCAAAATTACTGGATGTACATTAATTTCCTCTTCATCTTTAATAGGGATACATTGAGTGCTCCTTTAGTTAGCATGGATCATGAATAATGAGGGTCATAGTGATGGTTATACTAAATTCAAATTACGACATATATGGTCTCATGAACAATTACTATTTAAATTAAGGGAAGAAAACTTACGGGTGAGAAAAGTAAGGGAAGAAAACTATACTGAGGGTCATAGTAACGCGAACTCAGTAAATAATGTACTCTCTCTTCATTACCAAAATTATCCATGCCTCTGATAACAACTTGGGGGCTAACTAACACACACTCAGTAAGCGAGAGAGCTAACTCAGAACAACCTAACGAGATCAAGAAGCTCACCGATGTAAGCTAGCACGTCTGTAAATGATTTAAATGGGTATGTGGTCCTTGGCACATTCTTCTGCTTAGTGGACCATGCAAAGACGCGACAACCTGACATGTCACTAGTTACATACCGATTGCTTCATTAATCTAGTTAGATAGACATGAAGTACTTCCTTCAATCTTACTGATTATACATTAAATGCTCCAACTTTGGGGCTAACCAACTTGAGACAAGGGAGAGCCTCAACTATAATATTCTTCAAGAATTATATTTGCAGGTAGAAATATGAATATAGAGATAGAAAACTTAGAGAGAGAATGTAGAGAGAAAGGAGAGCATGAAAGACCTAGGCGAAAAACCAGTAAAAACCGTCTTATTTTAAGAACGATAAATCTCAAATAAAATGCTATAAATGTGGTTTAACTGGATATTATACTAATAAATGCAAGTCTAAACTAAAACATAAACTTAATGAGATGTCCTTGGATGAGGAAACTCAACAAAAGATTTTAAACTATCTTTCTAATGAAGATAATACTTCTGAATCTAGTTCAGATAATGATTTTATTGAGATTTATTCCTATTCTGAATCTTATTCTTCTGATAATCTAGAACCTTGTTCTTTTAAAATCTATAATATGTTAACTGAAGCCAATTACTGGAAGGCTATTGTTGAGATGAATGGTCTTGATCTTGGTCAATCTAGCCTTAATGTTTTAATGGACACCCACCAGTTCATGCTTAATCTTACTGACTAGATAACTGATCACGAAATGAGATTAAAATTTCTTGAACTTTGTTATCAGAATCACACTAAACCTCACTTTCTCCTCCCCACAAAAAATTATAATATGAGGGAAGTTATGAAACGACTTTATAAAACTCCTGCTCTTGAAAAACTTGTAACCATCCAGGACTTGAAGATGGAAATCAATATTTTAAAAACTGAGATAGAGCACTTGCAAGATGCTAATCAGAATATTTTCTAGGATCTTAATAATATTAAACAATAATTTTCTAAAGGGAAAGCTCCTGACGAAAAACTGGAATCTTCTACCCAACTTGAAGGTAACCAATATACACCTAGTTATACTTGAAGATTTTGCATAGTTCTTCTACCCAACTTGAAGATAACCAATATACACCTAGTTATACTTGAAGATTTTGAATAGTTCTTCTAGCCAACTTGAAGATAACCAATATACACCTAGTTATACTTGAAGATTTTGCATATTTCTTCTTCCTACACTTCTCATGCTCCTTCTTCCTGATTATCACCAACATATCTCCTATTACCATCTTACTGTAAGTTTTTAGTTTTTATGCAATAATTGTTTATAGACATATTTGTAAATAATTTTAGTTTATAGATCTGTAGCGGCCATAAGGCCACCACCACCACCTAAACAGTAATATATGAAACCATGTCTATAGTAATTTGAAATAATTATAATGTACTAAAATTGTTGTTCATGTGTATCTAACTAGATTATAGGAAGTATTTCATGTCTGTAGTAATTTGAAATTAATATAGTGTACCATGTCTATACGTAAACAGTAGTATATGAGACCACTTAATGTGTAATCAGTAAGATTGAAGGAAGTACTTCAAGTGTATCTAACTAGATTAATGAAGTAATTGGTATGTAGCTAGTGACACGTCAGGTTGTTGCATCTTGGCAAGGTCCGTTAAACAGAAGAATGCGCCAAGGACCACAAACCCATTTAAATCATTGACAGACGTGCTAGTTTACATTGGTGAGCTTCTTGACCTCATTAGGTTGGTATGAGCTAGCTACCTCACTTATTGAGTGCGCGTTAGTTAGCCCCCAAGTTGGTATCAGAGCCATGGATAGTTTTGGTAATGAAGAGAGAGATAGTACATTATTTACTGAGTGCGCATTAGCCCCTAAGTTATCCTGGTTAAGTTGTTTTCTCAAATCACTATTTGGAGAAAAATTCATTAAATATTAAATTACATGTCACTGGTGGTTGGGCTATTAGGCCTTCTGTTGTCATAAACACCATGAGGTATTTGATTATCAGATATATGAATACCCTTAATATATTCTTCAGAAGTAGTATCTTTCGTTGAAGGACTAAAGAATTTATCAGATCATATGGGTTTAGACATAGATTCTCTAGAGGATTCTGGAAAGTTAACGTTATAGGTAGGAATACTTTTATAAATAAGATTAGAAAGGGTTCTAGTTAAGGGTTTCTGGAGTTTGAGATATATGTTTCCTCCTTGAGTATGAATGACATATTCTATAGATTGCCTAATGATAGATCTGGTAGGTACAACATTAGGGATTTGTAATTTTTTTGAAAAAGTAATTTCTTTCTAAGGTATCATCCTAGGGATATCTACTTGGCTACTGAAAAGGTTAGTATCAAAGAATTGTGTCTCCATGTTCACTTTATCTTACGCTATAAGGATTTAAGGTAGAAAAAATCTTAAGATGAATCCTGAAAAGAATAGCAAAAGGAGTAGATCTTAGTAAATACTCAAAACCATGAGAAAGTACTCTAAGCTCTAAGACCTTAGATAAATTACTGTTAGAAAGAGCTATACTCAGATTAGGATAAATATTAAAATATACGGGTCCATGTGAAAGGCTAGTTTCAATGGCTTTCATAAGGGATGTTTTCCAGTTTAGGCATCTACCATCTCTAAAGGTGCATTGAATACTGGTGTTTTGTCCAAGTAAGGTTAAATGTTTAAATGTTATATGTACAAGTTCTATATGCAGATATTTATACTTTTGCATAAAAGGATATAAATCATGTCAGTAAATAAATGATAGCATCATTATTCTGTAAAGGAATAGCATGCTCAAAAGTTTTAATTATTTTCCTACTGGTAAAATCAAAGGTTCCGATTTTTTAAATTATTTTTGGTTTATCTTTGGGTATACTCCATTTATCCAAAGCTTCTTTTACATCCTGATAAGAAATAAGTTCAGTTACTTATGAAGTTGATGCTACTGTATTAGCTACGATAGTGATAGAAGGAAAACTATATTAAGACATATTGTGAGGTGACCATGTAAGACTAATTTAAAAGAAATATAAACACTACTATGACCAAATCCATTACTGTATTAAATATTGTAGGGGATGCAGTAGATATCGTCCTGAAGACGACACAGTAAAAGTACATATTGTGAGGTGACCATGTTTAGGACGATATTCCTATTAACAGAAGTATCGAGTTTGTCTCTAAATTTTTAGTTGAAATTAAGGACAAAACTCAGTTACAGAGATTTTTAGGGAGTCTTAATTAGATTAGAGACTTTTATCCTCATTTATCTAAAGATGCCTCTCTTCTTTATACCAGACGTACCAAAAACCCTGTAGCTTGGTCTCCAGAATATACTATTGCTGTACAACATATTAAAACAAAAGTCAAATAGTTATTTTGTTTATATTTACCTCATCCTAACTGGAAATAAGTTGTAGAGACTGTTGCCTCTAACAAGGGATAAGGAGGAATTTTTAAACAATTTAATCCAAACAGTCAAAAGTAAGAACTCTTAAGATTTACTTCAGGAGTTTTGAAAGGACCAGCATTAAAATACCCTATTATTGAACATGAATGTTTATCTATAGTAAAATGTGTTTTAAAATTTCAAGATAATCTTCTGAACCATCATTTTTTAATTAGAGTTGATTGCTCAACTGCCAAACAGATATTTAAGAAAGATGTTAAAAATCTTACATCTAAACACACATTTACTTCTTGGCAAAGTATATTATCAGTATTTGACTATGATATTGAATATATCGAAGGTGAATAGAATTCTATACCAGAATTTTTAACTCGTGAATACTTCTTGCAGGGTTCATGAGTAACAAACGCCATGGTCGCGGCCATCGAGGCCTAGGTAGAGGTAATTTTAACAGTAAACAAGATGGTATTTTTTGGTCATCAGAATTTCCCAGTCTCAACAAAACTCAAGAGGCTTCTTCTAGCAAAACTGCTAAAGATGTCCTCCTCATCCCAAAACAATATATTATCAACAGAATAACATAAGAGACAATTCTCTTCATTGAACCCGCAGATGAAAAATGGATGTCAGATCCATGGGAAATTAAGAAGCGATATCTTTCAACTCAACAATTTCCCCCTCATTTCGACTAGTATAGATATATCTATGAGGCAATCATTATAGAAACAAACAATTATGAAGATTAAACATATACTCCATGATCTCAACCACTAGTGACATGCAATTTAATATTTAACAGATTTTTCTCCATATAGTGATTTGAGAAAACAACTTAACCATGATTTTATGCAACATATATATCATGAATTTAAAGCATGGTATTTCAAAACTCATACTCCACAACTGTTACAAACCATAAAAACCCAGTATTATTATCATCTAAGCAAAAGTCAATATCTTAAACCTTTCCCTGAATGGTATTGCGAGTTTGCACCCCAGTTGTATTTACATGATACATACTAATTTAATGTGTTAGCGGGCATTCAAAGAAGTTGGACAACCATTAGTGGTGAGACTTATCAATCTATGCATCCTCCACCCTTATCCCTAGAGCTTGCTCCAGGTAATGATAACCTTAAACCATTAGTTATCAACTCTTATGAATTCAGTATAAGCATTAAATATATCATTCATGATATGCTAGAATTCAGAAGGATAATTTTGTACACTAAACAGTAAAACGTTCCATTCATAATGGCCAAAAGGTAATGTAAATGCAGTTTTATACCTATCATGTTCAGTAATTTGGATTTACCAAAATCCTTATTTAAGATCATATTTCAAAAATACTATTGAATCACGTAGTCTATCTAGAAGATCTTTTTTTGGTATGTGATACATAATCTATTGTAACGCATCATTAAGAGATTTATAGTTTATAACTAATCTAGGAGTATCTCTTTCCATTTTCGCATTTTTGTTAACATAAAATGTTGTACAGCTCCAAGGGGAGGGACTCAGTCTAATTAAGTTTTTGTATATATATATATATATATATATNGATTATTTTTTGTTAATTATACCTCAAACTATCGTTGCTAGACACTTTAAATCTTAAACTATAAAACGTTACAATTTAAACCTTAAACTATCAGAAACTGACAATTAAAACCCTAATCTTAACTCTGTTAATTAGACGTTACTTTTAATTAAAACGATGTTGTTTTAATTTATACAAAATGACATCATTTTAATAGTTGGGGTAAGATTATTCCAACACCCAAACACCCCCAACCATCCAAAACCCCTTCTCCAAACATCCCCCAACCATTCAAACACTCCCTCTTTGATTTCTTCAGACGCCATTAACGTCCCATATCTTCGACAGTGATGAATCAGAGGGTTCAGATCCCATCAAAGCTTCTTGGTCGAGTTTCCAGCAAGTGTGTGAAAACGGATTCTCAAATCTTTGCAATCTGATTGTAGCAAAAAGAAATAAAAAGAAAACCCTAAAAAAAAGAAACTTTAACACGAAAAAATGTATGGACAAACAAAAATAAACGAACAGAAAGAAGAACCACATTCCCCAAAAATTCTTCATAATAATCTACAAAAATTACAAACACTTTCATATTCACATTAGTGACTTCAACGACCGCGCTTTCACCGGCTTCGTCATCCTCTTCTTCCCTTTATTATCCCCATTCCCTAATTCCTCCTCCTCTTCCTCTTCCTCCTCTAATTCATCTTCTTCCACGTAATCCAGCTTCTCATTTCTAATTTCAGAAGAAGAAGACAAAGACAAAGACGTCGTACTGCTTGTATTGCTCCAAAACCCATTGCTGAAATTTGCAATCCTCTTCTCTAAAAATTGCAAATCGACGAGGGAATGAAAAGGAGGAGTGTCTTTTTCGTAGACAATAGGGCATCGAAGAAGAAAGAAGAAATTGAAGAGGGAGAGTTCGTATGGTTGGAGGTGTTTGGGGAAGGGGTTTGGATGGTTGGGGTGTTAGAATAATCCTACCCCAAATATTAAAATGACTTCATTGGTGAAAACAATGTCGTTTTGATTAAAAATAATATTTTGTTAATAGAGTTAAAGTTAAGGTTTTAATCGATTGTTTATGATAGTTTAAAGTTTAAATTGTAATATTTTATAAATTAGAGTTTAAAATATCTATTAACAATAGTTTGAAATACAAAAATGTAATTTTTCCATCAATAATTATCGATGCCATAAAAGACGCAGTCGGTCGACCACGGCCCAAATTCTTTTGGCGTTGTTTTCCAGACGGGAAGAGATGTATGGTTTTTTTAATTTCTTTGTTTGAAATGTATTTCATACCAACTGCGTCTGTTAATAATATTAAGCAGCTAGAATTAATATGTAATTATTAATTGGATATTTTTGTTAATGATTCATTGATTATGTAGGTTTATGGTAAGTGGGGAAACGTGGTGTGCCATGGGTCTGAAAAATGTCGTTAATGATGGATATAAGAGTTTCCCTAGTGGCCACGCTTCATGTAAGTTCTCTTCGTAAGTTTCTCGAGTTGTCATCCATAACACAAAGTTTTGGGCATGAATAAATAAGTTTAATAATCTATTTCAACTTATCTCGTCAATTCAATAGATAACATTGTGAGAATTTTAGTTATGTAGTGTTACTATTTTAATGCGTCTTAATGGTAGAAAGGGCATATGTAAATGCATGATATGTGTACATGGAAATAGAACTCTTCTTATTGGGGATCTTAACGATGAGAGATCTGTTGGCTTAATCGTGGACGTCTTCCAAAACGAATGGTCATAATCATCTCATGCCGAGTTGAAAAAATAACTTTTTAAGCTTTTTTTGTTTTTATATTTTTTCTATGTTACATCTGAGCCGTCCAGATGTAAGAGGGTGTTATCCTATTCATGAAATATGAGAAGATCCTGACTAACGTGCATATTTATATACCAAATGGTCATACGTGTGGGATCAAGGCTTGCACATGCCAAAAACTAAAAAGTTGTTTTTGTAGCCATTTTAGATCCATTAATGAAAACAACCCTTCTTGGGTCCAGCAGTATAGCGTATTTTAATCAGGGGAAATGCAACACACATTTCATCTTAACTTATGGTCAATCTCATTATCTTCTAAAGAAATTGCACAAATTTATCACATATTTGAGATGAGCTATCAAATACTCATGCAGTGACCAAGTGATTGTGCTTCCATGAGATACTGGGAAAAATCAAAATCAATGAAGAAATCATGACCTTTGACATTCCCAATAATTTAGTATATTATTTACCAAGACAATTTCTAATAGAAAATATAACTTGATTTCTTAAGCCACTCGCTACCAGATTGGAGCTCATAAAGAATCATATTGGCTCAAACAAAAATAGAAAGAATAGAGTTAGAGGTTGTGTTAAGAGAAGAGAGCAACATTAGGGGTTGAGTGCTTGAATTGGGGACTGGCTAAACTTACAGCAATGTTGTCACATGGTCCAAGCAATGTCGATCCGTTTGGGCCCTGAATGGAAAATTCAACATTTTTATTGAAGAAAACTATATAAAGAATGGTATTGATTATTGAAGGAGCTGAAAATAAAGGTAGGAATGAACGATCATAGTTACCCGATGAGGCTTCTGTCCATTCCCTTCAATGGTTCATGTTCCTGTTAAACTCATTTGGTCCACTCTGTAAAACATAACCTAAAGTTGGAATGAATTAGCAAGGTTTTCCTATATACTAAAATCCATATTGAATCCTAAATAAAAGTCGCAAAGAAGGATTTATAAGAATCTGACCCAAGGACTCTAAAATCCATATCCTATTGGAAGAAGAAAAAGAAAAGAAGCATCCTCTTTCGAGAAAATGGGAAGACTGATAGCTAATTGCATACCTGAGATAAACGTCATCACAACTAAAATGATTAACCACCACCAAGCTTTGACAATGAAACTCATCAATGTCACTATCACTGTCCAAAACCTCATCCTCGGTCATACGCATTACGAAAGGCCGTCTAGGCCTTACAATAATGGATTTCCCACCAGACAAATCGCTAAACAGAAGTGAAAATAAAATTAAAAGGATTAAGAAAAGATAAGCATACTCACATACAAGGAAATGCAAGCCTTCATACAGTCATATGCTTCCTTAAGAGAAGAAAAAAAAAGGAGCGGTACCGTGAACTGGCTTTCATGTAAGGAACATGAATAGTAGTAGACGCATTGAGCTTGGCTTCCATTGCACTAAGCTTTGATAAATTCCATCTATGCGATGAGGGATCCAGAGTTCTAACTTAAGAGGCCCTCTAAAAATATAGACATCACAAAGTAACAACTAAGACAATTCATGATATGTTGAGGGAAAATTAGACATAAGAAAAAAAAAGGTTGAAGAATTCCAAATCACATTGGTTTATCCAAAGAAAACAACATCAGCATCAATCCTCAGTCCGCAGTCGGGATGGGATGGTGAGCCATATAAAATAGAAAAAATAGGAAGGGGGTGAGGTGACACTGGCTGACCGACAGAAACAGGGAGTGAGAGAGAGTTGTCGAAGCTAGGAACGGTAAAGACTACTCCTCCCAAGAAAATACCCTTGGAAAGCTTAGGTCTCGTCAATCAAAAGTAATAATAGACACGATAACATTATTCTCCCTTAAAATATCTTCACCTCTAGATCTATGAAGTTGATTCTCTCTTCGACGAGCTCCTTTGAGAGGTTACTGGAGCGTGATCTGAGCTAGGACTAGAGCACTGGTCTTCTATGAGCATCGTCCTCCATGGTCGTCCAACATTGCTTTCTGGTATAGCAGGAGGAGCCAATTTCTTCACCATAAAAATCAACGACTGCTTGGGGCTCTCTCTTCTTTTGGCTGCGCCGACGAGCTTAAAAGATGCTCTCTCTCTTCTTCGATTGAGAACCCTAGTTCTCTATTTTTGAATGAGAGAGAGAGGATACTCGAGATGAGAGAGATAATAAAAAAATAGTGTATACTTCAAATAAGAACCACTTTTCTATTTTTTTCAAGTCCCACACTTATTTCTTGCGCTCTTGATTCATCTTATGGCTCATGTAGCTTATAGTCTCATGTTGTCTATGAAAGGAAGAGATTGTCATCTTCTTCTTCATCATCATCTTCTTCTTCATCATCATCATCATCATCATCATCATCATCATCATCTTCATCATCATCATCATCATCATCATCATCTTCTTCTTCTTCATCATCATCATCATCATCATCATCATCATCATCATCATCATCATCATCATCATCATCATCATCATCATCATCACCTTCTTCTTCTTCTTCTTCTTCTTCTTCTTCTTCTTCTTCTTCTTCTTCTTCTTCTTCTTCTTCTTCTTCTTTATTTTATGCTATTTTATTTCTTGCATTCTTGATTCATCTTATCTTTTATAACACGCTATCAATACGAAACTTTAACCACAATTCGTTGTTAAGGTCTATTCCGATTAAATTGTTTAACATGTTCTTATATCAATTGATAGATAATTTTCATGTTCAATATTTAAAATAAAATTAATGTTTCTTAAATTTGGCGTAACCTATCAATGACACATAAGGTAATACCTTACATTATTTTTTTATGGTAGTAGTACAAGATATAAAATACTTAGAAAAATATATAGTATTGAATATTAGAGAAAACTCCAAATTAGATACTTTTATGGTATATGTTTATGTTGTTATTCATTTGTTGTTCTTAAATAAATGTTTGTTTAAATAAGAATTGATTTACTATAGCAATTTAATATATATTGCTATATTAAAAAAAATCATTTATAATTTACCCTTATAATAATCTAATGTTATATTTTAATGTATTATTTCATTAATGTTTCTATCTTTTTATTCTAACTATACTATTATTTTGTCATGCAATTATTAGTGATCTAGAAATGTATAATCTTACAAAACTCAAATTCATTGCTCTCGGCGTTTCAGGCAAAAATTATTTATCATGGACTCTTGATGCGGCAATTCACCTTGATGCCATGAATAAGAGGAATACAATTAAAGAATGAATTCTAGCATCCCAACAGGATCGATCAAAAGCTATGATGTTTCCCCTCCACCATTTACATGAAGGATTGAAAACTGAATATTTCACAGTAAAAGATCCCCTTAATCTCTGGAAGAGTTTAAAGGATATATATGACCATAAGAAAATGGTAATACTTCAAAAGACTCGTTATGACTGGATGCACCTGAGGTTGCAAGATTACAAGTCAGTTAGTGAATATAAATAAGCATTATTCAGAATTAGCTCACAATTAAAATTATTTGGTGAAAGTGTCACTGAAGAAGTATGTTAGAGAAAACATATTTTACCTTTCATGCCTCAAATGTGCTCCTGCAGCAGTAATATCGAGAGCGTGGGTTTAAGAAATACTATGAGTTAATCTCTTGCTTACTTGTTGCTGAGCAAAATAATGAGCTTTTGATGAAAAACCATCAATCCGGCCCTACTGGCTTAACACCATTCTCAGAAGTGAATGCTACATCATTTAGTATCGTGGGTGTGAGCGTGGGTGTGGACGTGGTCGTGGTCGAAGTAATCGATATTGTGGTGGTCATAATACTAAATCATGTGGTTATCAAAATAAGAAAATAGCACCATACCACTAGATGGATGAAAATCATGGAAAAGGAAAGTGCTCACAGAATAAGCCTTTCAAGAATTATGAAGAAGTTTGTTATAAGTGTGGAATGAAAAGTCATTGGTCGCGTACCTGCTGCACGCCTAAGCATTTGGTTGACTTATATCAAGCTTTTATGAAGGAAAAGGGAAAGAGATTGAAATGAATTTCGCTGATCATAATAATTCAGTTGGCATGACCCACTTAGATGTTTCTGACTTTCTCGAGCAGTCTACAAAGATCATAGATAATTTTATTAATCATGCACACATTGTTTAAGCTTACATTTCTCATTTTATTTTGTTTGTCTCTCTAATTTCTTTCAATAACAAGACTATAAAAAATTATTATATAGTTTCTTTATAAATAAAAGTTTATTATTTCCTTTGTTAACGAATAAATATAACTTTTACTGATTATTAGATGGAGTCAAAAGTTAATGTTCAAGATGTATGTCTGATAGATAGTGCATCAACTCATACGATTCTTAAGGAGAAAAGATATTTCTTTCATTTGACATTAGAAGAAATAATAGTAAATAAAATATTTGGCACTGCGAAATTGATTGAGGGCTCTGACAAAGCCAACATTATACTACTTGGTGGAACATAATTAATTGTTGATGACGCATTATTATCTATAAGATCCAGAAAAAATTTGCTTAGTTTTAGAGACATTCATCTTTGTGGTTATCATATTGAGACAATTGATAAAAATAATGTGGAGTATATATCCATTACTTCATGTGCCTCAGGTGAGAAGAAAAATGTTGGAGAAACTTCCATCTTTGTCGTCTGGGTTATATTATGCAAGTATAAGCTTGATTGAATTAAATAATGTGATGAACAAGAAGTTCACTAACCCAAAGACATTTACTCTTTGGCATGATCAATTAGGTCATCATGGATCCATAATGATGAGAATAATTATAGAAAAATCACATGGACATCCACTAAAGAACCAGAAGATTCTTTTGACCAATGATTTTTCATGTAAAGTTTGCTCTGAAGGTAAATTGATTATCAAGCCATCTTTAACTAAAGTTGTGACAGAATCTCCTACATTTTTATAGTTTATTCAAGGATATATTTATGGGCCTATAAATCCTCCATGTGGTCCATTTCGGTATTTTATGGTGCTAATAGACGCATCTACACGTTGGTTACATGTAAGTCGTCTCTCAACCCGTAATGCAGCTTTTGTTAGATTATTGACTCAAATAATTCGATTACGTGCACAATTTCCTGATTATACAATTAAGACGTTTCGTCTTGATAATGCTAGTGAATTTACATCAAAAGTGTTTGGGGATTATTGCATGTCAATTGGAATTGATGTTAAACACCCTGTTGTCCATATTCATACTCAAAATGGTTTAGCAGAATTATTGATTAAACGATTACAACTAATTGTTAGACCATTACTAATGAGAACACAATTACCTGTTTTTGTTTGGGGACATGCTATATTACATGCTGCATCACTGGTACGTATAAGACCAATTGCTTATAAATTACAATCGCCGTTACAACTTGTCTCAGGACAAGAACCAAATATTCCCCATCTAAGAACTTTTGGTTGTGATGTATACTTTCCAATTTTACCACTTTAACGCACAAATATGGGTCCTCAGAGATGGCTTGAGATTTATATTGGTTTTGAATCTTCCTCAATAATTAAATATCTAGAACCCATGACAGGTGATATGTTTATAGCAAGATATGCTAACTCTCATTTTGATGAGACTACGTATCCAGCATTAGGGGGAGAGAAGTCACAACTAGAGAATAAATATAAAACTTATTGGAATGCTTTATCCTTGTCTCATCAAGATCCTCGAACAAATCAATGTGAACTTGAAGTTCAAAAGATCATTTATTTACAAAATATTGCAAATCAATTACCTGATACATTTGTTGATACAAATAAAGTGACAAAATCACGCATACCGGCTGCAAATGCTCCAGCACAGATTGATGTCCCTGTAGGATAAGTCGTTAGTAAAGTACGCCTGAAGCGTGGTAGACCTGTTGGATCAAAAGACAAAATACCTCGGAAGAAAAAGGATAAAAAAATTATGAATGTTGGTGAAGCTCTTGAAGATGCCACTCCAAATAAAATAAATGATATGTCTGATCAATTGGAGGGATATAGAATTTGTTCCCCCAGAAGAGGAAGTACACGATAACAAAAAGATCTCTATAAATTTTGCCAGTACTGGAAAAAGTTTATATCGCAATGAAATAATTGATGATGTATTTATATACAATGTGTCACTTGATATTCTAAAGGATCCTGAAAATCTTGAACCAAAATCTGTCGAAGAATGTCGGCACAGAAAAGATTGGCTAATGTGGAAAGAAGCAATACAAACAGAGTTCGATTTGCTTTCAAAATGAGAAGTATTTGGACATGTAGTCCAAAACACCCGAAGGTGTAAGACCAGTTGGATACAAATGGGTATTTGTACGAAAGCGTAATGAGAATAATAAAATTTTTAGATACAAAGCATGCCGCATATCACAAGGTTTCTTAGAGAGATCTGGTCTTAATTATGAAGAGACCTACTCCCCGGTAATGGATGCAATTACCTTTCAATTTTTAATTAGTTTGGCTGTTACTGAAGAACTTAATATGCATCCTATGGATGTGGTAACAACATACTTGTATGGCTCACTTGACATTATATATATATATATGAAAATCCTAGAAGGATATAAAATATCTGAAGCATATAATTCAAAATCCTGTAACATATGCTCAAATAAATTACAATTATCTTTATATGGTTTGAAATAGTCTTGGCGTATGTGATATAATCGCCTTAGTGAATACCTTTTGAAAGAAGGGTATGTGAACAATTTAAGTTGTCCATGTGTTTTTGTTAAAAGATCAGAATTAGGGTTCACCATTATTGTTGTATATGTAGATGATTTAAATCTCATTGGAACCCTTGCAGATCTGGATAAGGCCATAACTTATCCGAAAAGAGAGTTTGAAATGAAAGATCTTGGAAAGACAAAATTTTATCTGGACCTACAAATAGAACATTTATTAGATAGAATATTAATCCATCAATCGACTTACATAGAAAAAGTCCTTAAGCGCTTTTATATGGATAAAGCCCATCCATTGTGTTCTTTAATGAAGAAGTCATTGATCTTGAAGTACCATATCTTAGTGCAATTTATGGTCTCATATATCTTGTAAACTGCACACGTTTTGATATAGCATTTGT
>QANY01010604.1:125000-180347 GCA_003255025.1 Datisca glomerata
TGCTTTACTGTACTTTACAAAGCAAAGACCATTTATCATAATAAAGAAGACCCAATAACATCAATCAGTTTATTCTTTTCTTTCGTTCTTTTCGCATATTGTATATATTGGAAAAACGGACTTTTAAGTACAAGCCTTATTGAGTTAATTAGATTTAAACCACATCGATAGTTGTAATTTTGTGCCTTATTGAGTTTAGATTTAAACCACATCGATCGTTGTAACTTTCTAAGTGGTCTATCTGTATAATTTAAAATTTTGCGTGAAACATAATTAATTTTCAGAGAAATCTCACTTCAATTTTGGCCGGTAATACAAAACAAAAAATCCCCATGCTCCAAAAGAGGAAAGGATATAATACCCTATTATAAAGGAGCTGCACCAAAAATGGGATATGTCAAAGGAATAGGCTGCCCGTGCTTTTCTTGGAATAAAATTAAAATCAATGATAACTGAGATAAGACACATGCATCCCAATAATAGCTAGCACCAACCCTGTCCTGATTCTCTCTCTCGCAGAAAATTATTCGCCCATTATCATCAAGCCATGCATTTCACTTCACTTGCCAAGCTTTTGTTTACATAATAATGAGTCATTATCATTTATCTTACGATTTTACGATCTTATTTATTTTTCACGATCTGATTCATAGATAAAATCTTAAATTCGATAATCCTATCATATTTTTTGTCTTTGGTTGATAGGATCTTAATATCCTGCTACGATCTTACGATCCCACTAACCATAATTTTGAAAGAAATTCATAAGAAAATAATATAAAGTTTACTTAATATGTTTAAATTTTTAAGTTGTTATTTATTAATTTAAATTGAACTTCGTAAAATAGTGAAATTTATCGTTGATTATTTAACTATATTCAAAAATTTTAATATATAGTTTGGTAAATTATATTTATTCCTTATATTACTAGTATTAATAAGATCTTACAATTCAGGATTTGATCCTACGATTCGATTCGCGGGACATCTCCACGATCCTACAACCTTCATCATTACTATTTCAAACTCACATATCTACTCTTAGATAATATTATAGACTTTTTGCGTGAAACTTACATGCAAAAATAACATAACTATATGTGATTACTGATATTTTTTCAAAATGACCCAGAAATTTAGATTCATTATGTGTCGTTATGATAAATAACAAAAATAAATGAACTATCACTATAAGAAAAACCATTTATAGCGGTGGTTCTGCAGTGGTGGTTGGCCAACCGCCGTATTACAAAATACGGTATTACATTTACCGGCGGTTTTTAAAAAACCAGCGGCCTTGTTATTCTTCTAACAGCGATTTTGTCCAAATTACGTCAAATTTTGTCCAAACATCAGTTTTGTGGCATTTTAAAATATACTTATACAAGCTCTGAAAAAACACGCGGGAATAAAAACTCGAAATCTCGCGCGCATCCCTCCATCTGAAACACCCAAAATCAGAGATTTGAACCCTAAGTGGCCGCGAGCCTCTCCTCGTCTCTCAAGCCTTTGACAACCGCAAGCCTCTCCTCCTCTTTCAAAATCTTTACACGCACGAGCTCTCTACTTATGTGATAATTAGCTAACTAAAATGACACAGTAGTAACAATGTTACAACATCGTAGCATGACTAGCAGATAAAATATAAGACTGTTAAGTGTGTCTCAGATTAGAAATGACAAGATAGAGATGAGAAAGCAAGTGGTCACTGAAATAAGAATAAGAACAAAAGAAGCAAGAGAATAAGTGACAAAGAAATGGGGTAAAGACAGGTGGAAGGTTGGAGGGAAATACCAAAATGATAAGGGTTTAGTGGTGGGGGTTGATTCTCTCCCCAATCCCCCCATGCTTTCTCCTCTTTTTCTCCATGCTTCTTGGCAACTTGCCATGCTTTTCCCTCATCCCTGACGTAATCTATCTTCTCTCTCTCTCATAATTCCACGAGATGTGAGTAGTACAGTTGAATTCATCTCTAACATATATTTGATTCTCTTACTCGCAAACACCATCTTAGTTAAGCCAATAACAATGTTAATCAACCATCATTAGCTAATCATTGTATTGTTTTGAAAGATGAATGCATGTAAAACGATGTTCTCATGTAAAATGTTGTCTCATTAATTAGATTCCTTAACTGATTTGTTTCAATTTTTAAAATCCATTGTATATTTGGCTTGAAGAATGAGGCTTCATCATTAATTTTACATTGACCAAGTTTTAAACATATTGTATTTAACTAATGATGTTAATCATGCAGATATTGAAGTATTACCAATAACTAATTAAGATGTTCTTTTTAACTTTTCAATTATTTATAATTTTAATCAGAATAAAACAAGTCACATTGGATTGAAAAATTTTGTCCACTTAGAATTACTCATAGTTCATGTATCTAAAGTTATATATATATATATAACTAAAGGGAGACATATAAACATTAATTTGGTGAAGACCTCCCCAAGTTTTTCATCTCCTTAACTCAAAGAATATTTGCTAATTACATCAATAATGAGATTAAATTGTGAGAAATATTGTTGGTAAAGCATGAATACAGAGAATATCACGAACTTTATATAGGAAACGCTATATTCATTTACCCAATATCTCGTGGAAAAACAGTTGTAGATAGGCAATATCAACTTCCCCCCTCCCCTATAAATAGAGGAAGCAAGGAATTGTTCTAACCATCCAAAGCCCTCAATCTCTTCTCTCTCCTTCACCCCCCCCCCCCCCTCCACCCCCCCCCCACCCACCNCCAAAAAAAAACCCCTAATAGCTATTTATTTTTATTTAATTTCTCATTAATAGCGTATTTATTTTATTTGAAGTAGCTAAGATGAGGAGGCATTGATAATTGTAGGTGACAGAAGATAGAGAGCACAGATGATGAAATGCGTATTCTATGCAGCTGTTTGCATCCACTCCTTTGTGCTCTCTATTCTTTCTGTCATCACACCTTCAACCCCTCTTTCATATTTTCCTATATATTTAGTTAGCATTTCATTGCCATGCATCTTTTACCATGCAATTTTCTACTTTATCCTTTAAGGTCTTTTTAAAAAAAAAATCTTATGTGCACTTTTCGTCATCTACAACCTATCTTGATGACAATGCACTTCTCACATGATGATGTTCTCAGGTGATTTCTTCTTTCCCTAGCTCCTGTTCGTTCTGGTTTCAGCATAAGCAAACCTGGTGGCACACTTTTGCAGGGATGGAATTTACACGGCGAGAAGCATATTTACTGTTAGCAGGGGAGTTCTAGTGTCTGACCGTGAAAATTTTATGGAAGCTCTGTATCATTGTCCTGCAATGAAGAAGTCTCGAATTTACTGTTATATGCCCTCGCAAACATATTACTTTTTAATTTGTAAACTTGTACATTTTTATAATTCCATGTAGGTTTTTTTTTTGTTAAAGTTGCATTATAAATTCTAAAGAGAATGTAGGAATATGACTCGAACTCACGACCTCTAAGGTATGAGTGTGGAGACTTAACCAACTATATTAACTCAACTTGTCATAATTTCACGTAGTTAGAAAAGTTAGTCAATGACCATGAAATTTAGATCTTGTTTATCTAACGCATATTTCTTTAGACAATAATAACTTGTTCATTAATGATATTAAAATGGAAGAGAATGATCAGTCAATAAAATGATATTTTTATCGTGATTCATTCAATTTGCTACACCGATATATGTATATGTGTGTGTATTAATATATATATATATATATATATATANATAATCGAAAACGACTCATTCACCTTTGTTAAATCCCATCAAACCAAAAACTAAAACTCAGAGTACTTATAACCATATCTTGACGAGGTAGATCTTCCACACATATGGTCACTATAATGCCAACTCCAACATTTGGTAACTATTACTAGTTGAAAAAGAAAAACAACTCTTCGATCAAGCTAGAGCAAAGTCACTAACTTGAAAATCGTTTTAAAACCTCTCAATATTATGAACTATCCTCTCTTTGAAGTAATCATATTCTCACATCTCAATCATGATATCTTGATCTTTTAAGGTAAGACCGTATCACCAAATGGGATATATCTGCCTCCTTTAGCGTAGGGCTTTCTTTGTCTCACACTGATCTCTTGAAGGGAAAGTGACCAAATCCTTTACCAAATTCCTATAATCTACAGTACATGTAAATGGGGTTAATGAAGATAAACATTTTGAACATCAATTGCCTTTACTATTTGTTCAATTTATCTATTAAATATATAAATCGTTATATTATTTTGAAATGTTATGTGTGACTATTTTCACATTTACAGTAAAATCGCAATTGATCTTATTATCAATTAAAATCTAAACTTTCTTTTTTACCGTTGATAAACTTTTCATAATCTATTTTGTTATAAATTTTATTATTCAATCCAATCAAATTTCATTTATTTCTTCTCATGTCCAACCCACTCTCAATTAATGTTTTAAACTCTAATAATCTCTTCATATTCATATTCGATCACCGTTCCACTAGCATATAAAGTCCATTTACTTCTTCATTAACATATAATCATACTTAATTAAGTAGATTTTTTGTTTTTGTTCTTAATAGCTTGATTATAATTTTTCTATTTTTCTTCTTTATCTTGGCTAAGAAAACAATAGGTGAAAAAAATACTCCATTACTGCCACTCAAATGAACTATCTTTAAATATTTATTGCTCATCACCCAACTTTTATTTTTGTTGAGTAAGTTATTCAATGGTGTTTATTCATTTGTTTAACATTTATAATTTGTTTGCATAATCTGAATTATCCAATCTTAACTTTTAATTTCAGTTCTTCATGATATTATTCTAAGTGTGGATTTCGCTGCTCATTTTTTCTCTTTCTTATCAAGAGCTCCACTGTTAACTTTTAACAATCAATGTGTGATATGTAAATTAAATGAGTTCTTATAATCCTTTAGTTAAAATATTTTAAATGCGTAAATTATATTATTAATACGTATTATAAAATAAACTTCTGATCTTTTTCTTTCCATAATTTTAATTACCAATTCTTATAATCTAAATTAAAAATATATGATGCTAGAGAGAATCTTTTAACTTCCAAAAGGAATTAAACAATCAGGTCTTAAGATAGTTTATCAAGACCTTTAAAAATATTTTTTATTTTCTGGTGCATGTATTTCATTAGTAATATGATGCTTATTTGTAAATAATATTTTGTTATTATCCTAAGATTTTATATTAAGTAAATAAGTTTAAAAAAATTATTTTGAAGCCCGTGCGCACATGTAGATGGCTAGTATTTTAAAACTCTAATATTTATATTTGCTTCAAATTCTTGCACCTTTAATAATATATTTTAACTAATAAAAATACAATTGATTTTCTTTTCATGTTTTCATGCTTCTTGTTTTTATTTTACACATTTTAAGGTATCTTATCCTAATAAATTTAAGTTAAACAATTGATTATAATTGATTGTATAAAAATAGTTTAGTACTACCTAACAAACAATAATATAAGACGTGATTAAAATAAAAATCATATAAAGTAATGTGATACATAAAGAGAAATTGCTTCTGAAAGACTCTTGAGAGTAACAGAAATGAAATTACTACATTTTAACTTTTTTTAACAAAATCAGGCATTTTCAACATATGAGAAGACTAAAATGTCCCCACACTAGACCATCATCTAACAAAAAATTGTTGCCAACCTTGGTTTAGCAGTTACAAATTTTAACCAAAATTTTTTAAACTGAATAGGTAACATAATCTTTTTCCTGTGCAAAGGGAAATTTTGTAAAAAATCAAAAAGAGTGGTCCTAAAATCATTTTTCTTATACAAGGGACCCTTATAAAATTTTTTCATACATAAATAACTCAAAATATTTAATTATTAGACAATCTAAAGAATCACAAAAAATAGTTAAGACAATAGTGTCTAAAAAGTTCAAAGTATCGGTGACTATTTGATTTTAAGGTTTTTAATATTTAATGACAAAAAATTAATGAATTTTATAAAATAGTGAGTACAATTTATGTCCAAAATATTTCTTTCTCTTTGACCTCATTTTATTTATACCATGGATTATGAAGACTATACTCTGTGATGTGCAATTTTACCATTAATTTTAATTATGTTCAATTAAAGTTAATACGAAAAATAGTAATAGTTGATTAAACAATGAATTAGGTTCAATAATGTTTGGCAATTTTTATAGGATTAATTCTAATTGAACTATTGGATTTGTCATATAATTGTATTGAATTAGTGGGTAAATTTATACTATACCCACAAACTTTCACCGATTGATAATTTATACCTACATATTTTTTAATGAATAACTTTTCTACATGAACCTTCCAAATAAGTAAATTTACTCATTTCATCTGTTTTTAACTTTTGGCCATCTCTACTAGGACATGACTTTGAGTTAAAGATGTTGAAGCAGATGGTAATGACGGAATTAGAACGATGTCGAAGAATAACACGGAGGATTTGCAATCGCACTAAAATAGATATGTTATCGTTAGAAATGGACGGAATGGACATATTTTCAAAGTTCATGGAGTGAAGTTATTCATTTTAAAGTTCATGAATATAAATTACAATGGATAAAAGTTTATAGGTATAGTTTAAATTCAACCATTGAATTGAATATAATTTAAAATATAACTTTAAATAGTGTTGCGATAGAGAGAACATGATGTCAAGACTTCTCTAAGGTGGATTAGGATCCTCTAAACTAATGGACGTGCTAAATTTAAAGAAAAATACAACAAAAATTAAAAGTTGTGAGATCATCTCGGCAATAACCATTCGTTCTACAATAGACGATGCCGATTAAAAGAATAGATCCTTCTAAGGTAGGGGGCGAAAGTAATTTGCTTTTGGGACAATACATTTTACGGCATGTTAATTTGGAGTGCTTCCAAATTTTTAAGATAATTATTTACATTTTCAAAAAGTAAATAAAGATTACGCGCAAACTAGTTTTTCTGAATTATTTTATACAAACCTGTTAATTTTTTTTACAGATTATAAGATAAATATAATGTTAGATATATAAATAGCGCGTACCAATAACAAAATGATTGTCTTTCCTTCTTCATGACCTGGTGAGGGGGATTGTTGATTGCCTCGTTTTTGGAAAGAATAACGTGCCACGTATCTATCCTATTAGTATAAACAAAACAGATTTGCCGATCAAGTTCAATTTAGCCGACCTCCCAACATATCATTATTTTTTAAAATATGAATATTTATTAACTACGTGCAACAACATATTTTAAGTTTGTAGTTTTGTACACGGCACTCCAAAGTAAGTAATTAATATGCAGCTTATTAAGAATGTAAAATGACATGTCTAAAATACTCTTCTATAATTATTTCACCTCATTATTTTTTATCTAATTATTTTAAATTAATCATATTCAAAACCATTATGAATTTCTTATAAAAAAATTTAGAAGCAATCGCGAAGAAAACTATATCATGCATGTACGTGTTGAGTAAAATAAAGAGAAATTGTCTTTGTAAATTTTAAAAGTTAAATGATGTTTGTGTAGCTAAGACAAATATGACATTTAATTTTTTGAAAACGTGTTTCTTGGAATTAGGTTAGAAAGACGTCCACATGTAGTTTTCAAGAAAAACCTTCATTTCTAATTTAAATATGTACTTTCCATAACTTCGTTCCTAAGGAACACGTTTTCAACCACAAGTTCTTCAATCCAACTAAAAAAAAAATTGAATTGGACAATATATCGTATCTTCCATTTGGAGTTATGTTTCATTTCTATATATAATAAACATTGTCCAAACTCTCCAGCATTAACCAAAGACGGGAAATTATGCCATCCCATACACATAGACATCCGCCTCGAAGTCCACACCCACCACCCCCGCCTCCAGCTCCATATCCTGAGTTCTATCTCCCACCTCCACAACCACTTTATCACCACCACCACCACCCACCTGGTCCTCCCCGACACCATCACCACCACCCACCAGGTCCATCGTGGCCACCACCTCATCAACACCATGATCACCACCACCACCACAACCATCATCACCCACCAGGTCCTCCAGCACCACCATATATACCACATCACATCTCTTTTTCCCCTCCCCCATATCTTGGTCCCCATAGACCAACTCCGCCGTGGCATTAGTCTCCATACTAAAATGAAGTGGATTTGCTAATTAAATATATTTCATGTGTGAAGGACGACGTTTGTCACTTTGGGAATAACATTTTATGTTCAGTTCTATTAAGGAATGTAATGAGCTAAGCTAAATAGCTCTTAGCCAGTTGTTTCTGTTACTATTAGTTCAGTTTGTTATTTTCTATAGTCGTTAAGCTTGTGTGTTAAGCTTAACTTGTAATAGACTATTTATATGTAATCAGTCAGCTTGATTAGGTTAATGAGAAAATCTCAATTCAGTACGTAAACTTCTGTCAGCATCTTCTTCTTTCTTTATGGTTTATTTCTAAGTTCAACTTGGTACCTAAACTTCTTCTTTCTCGTCTTTGTTCTACTTTGTTTCTCTTTTGTCAACTATTTCTGCAATTTTCTTCGAGCTTAATAAACGGCTTTGAACTCAACTACATCTCAAACTTCACAAGTTTCATCGTCAGTAATAAATTTGATTCTCAAAAACTTAATTCCGATAACTCTACGTCTTGATCGGAATAACTACATCTTTTGGCACTATCAAATTATATCATCTGTGAGAGATTACGGTTTGGAGAAGTATCTCCTTGGGATAGTTGCTCGACCTCCTCAATATGTCACCAAGACTATCATTGGTGATAACAATACTCGTACATTAACAACAGTTTCAAATCTAGAATTCGTAACCTGGCTTCGTCTGGATCAGTTTTTTTTAAGCTGGCTTCTCTCAAGTATTCCAGAAGTAATGCTAGGTCATGTGGTAAGATGTGGTTCATCCTTAGAAGTGTGGTCAGTCGAAGGATTTTTCACTACTAATTCAAAATCTAGATTACTGCAATTGTGTTTTCAGCTACAATCTACAAAGAAACGTTATCTTTCTATTAATGATTATATTTTAAAAATGAAAGCCTCTAGCTGATAATATGTCAGCGTGTGGTCAACTCATTAGTGAAGAACTGTTACTTTACATACTGAGAGGACATAGAAATGATTACAATCTTGTAGTAGTTAATCTTACTTCTAACTAAGATCTTGTTATACTGCAAGAAGCTCAATTTGTGCTTCAAAGTCAGGAGATGAGAGTCGAACAAAATAACTATGTTGCTGGTTTTCTTGAACAAGGAAATACTAGTGCTAAAGCAAATATTACTCATTTCAATGCAACAAGGGGATGAGGAGGTAACTCCTTTGGCAAAGGCAATCAAAATTCTAGAAGAGGCAACAATTTTAGAAGAGGTCGTGGTAGAGGCAGGAATGGTTATCGTCCTACCTGCTAGATTTGTAGAAGAGTTAGACATTCGGCTTTTAATTGTTACAACATAATTTGAATCATATTTTCAGCAACCTTATTTCAATGCTAATCCTCAAACTCGTGCCACTAATATGAACAATTAAGGTGATATTGTAGCACTGCAAACTTCTAACCAAGGGCATCTACATACTTTGCCTCTCCTTCATCTATTTCTGAAAATTCATGGTATATGGACTCGACTACCACATATCATATAACCTATGATCTTGAGAATCTTTCACGCAAGAATGACTACAAAGGCAAGGGTATGGTTGTTGCAGGCCATGGTGGGTCTCTATCTATCTCTCATGTAGATTGTTTCAACATTTCAATTTCTAATGCTGCTTCAAATGAAACTAGAACTACAAAAAAAATAGATCTTTTATTGCACTTCACTACACCGCTTTGAGATAAAACGCAATAGAAAGTAAAAATGAGGTTAAGCGGGGAAGGAAAAATGTGAAAAGTTCAAATATGGGGGAATCGAAACTTGTCGCACATACAGTCCCAAATATTTCCCTCTCTCACATAGTCTCTCATCTCCTCACACAGTCTCTCATCTCCTCGTGCTCCCCCTCTCTCTTCTTCTCTCTGAAAGCTCCATAAAATCTAAATCCTCTCTCCTCTCTGGCATTTTCACCAAGGAGAAAGCTCGACGAGTTGATTCAAGTACAGTTCATAGCTCGAAGCTCAAAATTCTCCTACACTCTGATTGGCTTGATTGGTCACGGTGATGAGCTTGGGTCAAATTTACTTAAGGTCATTTTCTTAAAGTCTGACGATTTCTAGGGTTTTAAGTTTCACGATTTCAGGTATGTTCTTCCTTAATCAGGCTCGGGTCTATATCTTTTACCTACTTCAGCTCTTCCAAGATGTGTGCTTGCTTCCTATGATTAAGCTGAAATATTGTTGTCTATATCTTTTCTTATTTAGATCCTTAAAATAAGATTTATCATTTTTAATGCCCTTCCAAACATTCTTTTCCCCTACATAGTAATTACCATTTTCAATCTCTTCTCCTTCTCCTCACATCATCTCATCGAGTTTTATCGTAATGGTAGGAAACGATGGATTAATAGCAATTTGGAGGTGATACTGGACGTTGGTCCAAGTCTGGATGAGGCTAAGTCTGTAAAATCAACTCTCTCTTTACTACTTAAAGAGAGATAGAGAGAGGTCACTTTAGCTCTACTCCCTACTTTGTTGAGGAGGTCATCCTCGACTTCGATGAGAGGAATCTCTATAGCTCATGGGATAAAGTAAATTTTTTTTCTCGTTCTGCACTCAGTTACATGCGTAGTGGCCTTGTTTGTATGACTCTATCACGTTCCAATATCGTAATTTGGTTAGTTATATTTATGATGGTGGTCAGATTGTATGAGGCTTTAGCGACTTGGAGTCCTCAGGAGAGAAGTACCAAGCTAGAGAATATGTGCTGGAGAATTGAATTTGGCTTGCTAGAAGAACCAAGTTCATCTTCCCCCCAAACAGAATCAGCCACCAGAGGGTTCCTCCAACCATGATGTGAATTTAGGTTAAAATTAGAATGTTACATTCAATTGGCGTGGTGAAGGTTCTTTATCAGTTTTTTAGGAAGTTTCATGTCTGAGGTATGAAGTACTTTTGGAAATTGTGAGTGAAATCATTGTAACTTTTGAACTGATTTGTGGATATTCCTAAAGGAAGCTTTAGTAGTTGACCTATCATGGTAACTTCAAGTTTGGTTAAAATTGGAATGCTAGTTGGTCCTTTAATTCTTGTAGGGTTCAGGTGCATTTAACTAACTTCTTCTAATGAAAAAGTTATCCCGTTCAACTTCCATCTTTGATGCACTCTCGTTATGCAGTTTATTTTTCTTATTTGGCTCTTTTACTTCTCCTAATCGGTTTACTTACAATGCACATAAAAACATGTTTATGTTTTCCTCTTATATTCCTTGGCCAATACTATTATTATTATCCAAATAATAGCGGTATAAAGGAATATTTATTCAAATAGCATCATTGCAAGTACTTGTTACCAGTTTCATTGTGAATTGCATTTATCTTCTTGGTCTTGACTGAAAAGAGGACCTTCTTCCTATGGCTGATTTTGTTACTCCAAATTTAAAAGAGGCATCTGCCTTACATGGCTGTATTTAACTTGAAACACTTAAAGACACATGTTCTACTGCAAAATTATTACATAAAACAGGACCAAGGTAAGTCAACCTTCTCTTCAGATTTAACATTATAGTTTATGTTTCTCTCTTACTGCAACCTTCGTTACTCATTATTAGTTTTGCACACTCGGGTCATATAAGAAACAAGTGTTTGTGTTATTCTAACAATATATTTTCCATGAATGGAGAACTTTATATGATTTTTTTTAAAGAAGTAAACATTAAATTATCCACTATCACCCCCAAAAACCAAACTCTACCTTGGATCAACTAAAAGGGCCATAGAGGTGTTGAGCAATCAGGTCTAGGACTTGATGCAATTATTGTTGGAGAACAATGGAAAATGGACATAGGAAAATATTTTGTCATTAGTTTTTAAATAGGCACTGGATTTCACATGGGTTATTCATTAAATACCATCGAATAATTTAATGGTAAATACAAATCGAGTAGCTCTCCATTCGCACTTAAATTTCCAATTTTTCTTTTCAGAAATGTGCTTGTGAAAGGTGGGGATCTTCTTGACTCTTTGGATGCTATTGATATATTTTTTGATGGTAAGTATAATACTTTGGACACCTAAACAATTATTATTATTTTCATATACAAAGTTTTATCATTGGAAACTATATGTGAAGCTTTTCTATATAGATTCCAAAATGTGAGTGATAATGTTGATGTTGAGGAAAATATTCACACTAGATTATGAAAACCGGTGAAAGTTGATGGAAATATTCACACTATAGTAATGTAGATGGGAATTTGGAGAACTTTATTAAAATTACAAGTTGTCTGAGAACTCATCTGCATGTTCCCTTTTACATTTAGATTTCCATACAGTTCATTTTCTTTTCCATACACATTCAATGTATGGCATGACTTAGCTTTTGGAACTAGGAGTACTAACTATTGAGAAGAAATTGTGGAGCAAAAAGGATCTACTGGAGATACCAATGTTAGATGTATGGAATGGCTTAGCTTGAAAGCTTCAGTGTGAGACACTATGTATTAAACCAACGATAGATGGTTGGTTAACTGGAGTAGCAAGGCTATGTTAAACAAACAAGCGATGTTTAATATTCTAATCCTCTTGAGATGCTAATGCTATTGAATGATTGAAAGACGAGGCAAGTAATTCATGACACTACTTGTTTGTGCAGCTGAGTTGATGATCCTTTTTTACAAACTTTGTTGGGCTATATACAAGTATTGGTCATAGAGGTTAATACAGTGCTTGTTGATTCCGTTTGAGATGCCGGGGTACAAGGTGTATATTACTTGGGAAAGAAGGTAGACATTCTCCCCTCTGTCTCTCTCCCCCATTCTCCTTCTCTCTCATATTGAATATCTATTATGTGTTATCCATATGTACTTTTCTAGATATTTGATGTAGCGGTTAGAGGTGTTTCCCAGGTTGAAGGCCCAACGCCAACAGAAGAAGCAAGATGTTGCGTCTACAATCAACGACACCGATTTCTGAAACTCACAATTAGATTTATAATTATACTAGATTTTAATATTTTTCTTTAGGATATATTATTTTTTCTTGCTTTATGTAAAAATCAATTTGTTTTTGTCATTTGAAGATATGATTTCTAGTGGACATTAGAATGTAATAATTTTGAGTAATTAAATAAAATGTTATGTGATTTTTTTGTTTTGTGATATTTTGTCAAAAGTAATTTAATTATTAAATTTGCACAATTGCTAGAATAAGTAATAAAAAAAGTTATCAAAGATATTTCATAGCATTAACAGCATGTTATTGAAAACGTAACAATATCTTTTATAACATTTTATTGCATGAAAAAAATGCTATCAAAGGTATTTACAGCTTAAATAAATGATATAAAGCATATAAGATTGCATTTTAAAAACGTTATCATAGGATAACCATAGCTTTTAAAGAAAAAACTATAGTAGAGTAACCATTGCGTTTTTTCAACGCTATGGTAGGGTAACTATAGTGTTTTTTCAACGCTATGGTAGAGTTACCATAACATTTAAAAAATGCTATCATAAAGTTTTTATAGCATTTATAAAACGCTATCGTTGGTCTCAAGACTTTTCATAACGCATGTACACATCGCGTTTTCAGAAACGCTATGGTAAACCTACGATAACATTTTTTTACCACTATCGTAGCATTTTTTTGTAGTGCAGGGACTGTGATAAGTCACAAACAATGTCTCTTTCCCTTAGAGATATCATTTATGTTCCTCTAAAAACCAAAAAAATTACTTAGTGTGTCACAACTTACTAGAGATAACAATGTGCTTGTTGAATTTGATGACATTTTCTGTTTTATAAAGGACAAGAGTACCAGGAAGGTCCTTCTTCAAGGCATTTTTAAGGATGGATTATATCACTTCACTTTCAAGCAAGCCAACTCTAAACTGCCATTATCATCAACTTCTACAAATAAAGTTATCCTTTATTATGTAGCAAGTAATTCTACTGTTTCTTTGCCTAGTTCTTGTCTTCTTCACTCAATCGTTACAGTAACAATGTAAAACAGATTGATAGATTCCTAAATAAAGCTTCAATTTCTGAAACTTTTCCTTGTACCACTGATTTAATCACTACAAGTTTCACTTATGTCAATAATTCTGGTGTACCAAGTTGCAATAATGTTTTGCATCAACGTTTTGGGAAACTTTCTAGTCATATTTTGTCTTTACTTTCAAAAACTCTTGTTGTTCAATTCATATCTAATGTGCCATCCTTCTGTGAAACTTGTCAATATGGGAAAGCCTCTTTTCCTTCTGTTACTCTTAAAATTGAATAGAACTGATAATAAAAAAATAATTATAATTATAATACGCGCGTGCGCACACACACATCCCTCTACTCTTTATTTCTCTTTTTCTCCCTCACTTATCTCTTTCTCAACCTCCATTCCACCATAGCTCTCTCACTCTTCAAGGATTAGCTATAGAACTTGTAGACTTCAATACTCGTATTTTCTTAATCACCAAGTGATTCAAGATATGCTATCTACCAAAGTGCATCAGTACTGTAATTTTTCAACATAGTATTTCAATCTACATTTTCAACAAAACAGACCTAAAAGCTGTATATTTTAAAGCCAACGAGCCATGTAACGCCCCGATTCCCGAGGATTAAATATACGTGTAATTTCATAATTTTGAAATCTCCAATTCGAAAGAAACCCTAATTTTGAGAAAAATCCCAAGTTGAAAATTACTAATTTACCCATGATGGAAAACCCCTGACCTTAAATAGCGGAAGCGTTAAACTTATCCATGATCGGAATCTTAATCAATAAATAGCGGAAGCGATAAAGTGTCTTAAATTCATAATTAATAAAATCTCGAAGAACTGAATTAAATTCTGAAATAAAGTCAAAACTTGAAATCCATAATTTATGAAACTTTCACTCATCATAATTCGTAGAAAATCATAACGTAAAATAAACTACTTAAATAACCAAGTTTAATAGAAATCATTTTCCTAAGTTTTAAATCAAATCATAAACTGAAAACATAAATTCCTCTCATCTAATTGGTTATGGCAGTCTCTCACTCATGCTGCTCGCCATCACCACCTGCATCATAAATAACTGTGGGGGAATGAGTATTTTAAAATACTCAGTAAGGAAACTCACATAATAACATGCATCCACATGTCATAAATGCAATCATGACATAACATAACTGAACTTGACATATAACATAAATAAAATAAAATAACGTACTTGATCATGACATGACTTAACATAGCACTCAGATAACACTTGTCTCAAACAGAATCATTTAGCAATCTTAATCATATCTTGGCTTGTCATACCCTCTAGTTAACAATATAATCAGAACTGATCACACTTTAACTGAAACACATCATGACGAATTGGGCTACGAAACAGATGGTACACATCAGGCGACGAAACAGATGACACTCATTGGGCGACAGAACAGATGTCACTTATAGGTGACGAAAAATGTGAACAGATGGCACCTCATGAGTGACGGAAAACATTTACAGGTGACACCCAATGAATGATCAAAACATGAACAGATGACACCCTATGTGTGACGAAAGCATGAACAGATGACACCACATTCGTTTAACAGAATATAATGTGAACAATCCTGATTTCTTGTTAACTAAAGGTCATGCTTAAGTTCATATTTTGCTTAATTACCTCTTGAATGAATTAACCCCATAACTTGCATAATCCAATGTATGACAAAAATTAATCATATAATGCATACTGATACATATAACAGAATCAAACATGATAACATACTACGTAAAATCAGTCATACTCAGATATTTATCTCATGATAATCACATTAATAACTGAACAGTAATCAATTACCAAAGTGTTAACGAAATATAATAATTATTGAAAAATGGTTAAACAGATAATAAATATATGATGCAATTATAATATCAGATTCACATCGTTATATAAGTCAATTTACACAAACATATATATGAAAGTAACATGCTTATAGACAATTAAAGCTGATGAGAATAATACATATTACATTTATCACATGTGGGTCACATTACAATGTAAATTCACTTACACAAAGCATATACATTTATAACAACGGGAGTCACACCATCATGTAAGCTCACTTACAGTATATATATTTATAACAACGGGAGTCACACCATCATGTAAGCTCACTTACTTGAAGCAGAAGAATGAACTAAATAATTAATGACCCAATTTCAAAGCTTGTAGCGGCCAAGGTTTAGAGAGAGACCAACGAAGAAGAAGATTGCTGGCCTGCAGGGCTGCGCGGGGTGAGAGGCTGTGAGGGGGAGGAGAGTTGAAGAACAAAGATTTGGAATATATATATATATATATANAAAAAAAACTCTTTTTAAATTCAATTTTAAACTAAATCATATATAATTAAAATTATTTTACCCAAATTACGAATAATCACTTTTTAAAATCAAATTTTAAAATCACTTTATCTTTTAAATTAATTTTACAAAAATACCCATTTACAAAGGGTCAGGATATTACAAGCCAAATCAATGGTACAAATCATAACGTCCAGACTCTAAAACTCTTAGTCTTTGAGCTGTGAAGGATTAAAGAGTTAGTTTGTTCCTCAGCGGGAAAACAAGAAATTAAAATGACAGAGTTCTTGGGCATTTTCTATCTGTGTTAATTTGCTAGACTTCTCTTTATAGAATTAGGTGTCAAATGGTAGATTAGTTAGTTTCTTTCTTTTGATACTATGTTTGTCATAGAGGAATTTGAGATCCAAAAGGGAAAAACTATTAACCAACTGTATATCAAAAGGGAAGTAGTCTTAGTTATTAACAGTAAATCAAAAGGGAAAAATTGTTTTTCCCCTTTATAAATTGAAGAATTTGTGTTATTGCACTAAGAACTTAGAATGGTATATTAGTTTCTCCTATTTTTCCCTTATAATATTGTGTTTCCTTTTAATATTCTAATTTTCTCCAAGTTTCTTTCCTTCTGAATATCAGTCATTGGAAGATTAAGACACACCAGATAAATACTCCTGCTAAACCGAAGAACTGAACGAAACTTAACCGAAATCTTTTGTTCGGTTTGATTCAATTTATATAATTATTAAATAATTGTTTTAATTGTTGTGTTTGATAATATGTCCATACATTAGTCAATCACATATCATACATGAAAATCCTACACAGTTTTATTTAATCATGCATCTTATATATAGAAACATGATTTATAGGATTGTCCTAATATATTTATATGTATTATTTTATTAAATCAATTGCATGTAAACTGTTAGGTTTTAATTAGTTAAAACTTGATAATCACACCACACTAAGGTTTATAGTAACATTTAGGATAACTGACTTTAGTAAAAAAAATTTATTAAAGTTTGATGAATATACTTAATTAGTTAATCTAAGATAACCTAATTATGACTTAGACACTTTAGAAGGTTAAATGAATTTAGACCAATAAGATTGATATAATTGATTATTAAATATTCATAGGGTTACTATCTTAACTATTAGTTAATTTAAAATTAATTAATTAGTTAAAATGAAAACACATAATCCTAAAATAGTGAGTGGGAGAAGGTTGACATGTCAATGTAGCATAAAGTTTTCATTATTAGTACAATACCGTGAGGTACAATGAGATCCTTGAGATGACTTTGTTTTTATCCCCCTAAGGAAGGTTCAAGCTGTACCAATACCAACGTTGGACTTCTTAAGAAGATAGGATGGAGTGATGTAGTTTAATTTTGACCGACTCTAAGTCAGCATATTCTAAATCAAGTTATGAAATCTGAAATAATGGGTTACACTCACAATATCACAATTAAGCTTTCATGTCGATAGTTGTGACTTGACCAGACAATCGATACCTTATTGTTAAAAGAAAAAATATGAGATGTTTTAAGTTTTAATTAATAAGGATTAGACGTCTCATAAATAGTCTGAGATTAATCTAACTTATCATAAGGTAGCACATTAATCATTGGATTATTTTATCGTGATTAGTAAATGTTAAATTTGTGTGTTTATTATGTTACATTCATTCATCATGTTTACTTTTCAAATTATAGATATTAACAATTATATTGAATCTTATATGTTTTAAATTTCAGTTATCATTACTATGTCTATCATGGGCAACCCTATTACTGCCTTACTCGCTCTCGAGAGATTGAATGGTGATAATTTTTAGGTTGGAAATCAAATATGAACTTAATGCTAATTTGTGAGAACCATAAGTTCGTTCTTACTAAGAAATGACCCGAAAAGCCTGTTGCTAATACCCCTAAGAATGTTAGGGACAAATATGATGCTTGGATCATATGGAACAATAAGGTGAAGTCCTACATGCTTGTGAGCATGAATGATGTTCTGGGAACTAAGCAAGAAAACATGGGACTGCCTATGAGATTCTGAAATCTCTACAAGCAATTTTTGGGCAGTAGTCTGATCAAAGTCATCATGAGGCTACTAGGAGCTTTATGAAAACTAAGATGAGAAAGGGTACTTCTGAGCGAGAACATGTTTTGAACATAAACGACATAATGCGCTAGGCAGAAGTACATGACGCAACAATGGATGAACAGACTCAAGTTAGCATTATACTGGACTCGTTCACACCAACATTTTCTACGTTCATGACTAACTATGTTATGAACAAGTTGCAATTCAACAATGAACTGTAGACTTTTGAGTCACTCAACCTAAGAATGACCAAAGAGGGTGAAGCAAATGTTGTCGAGCAAACCCAAAGGAAAATGTTTCCAGTGTGGAGATAAAGGTCATTGGAAGAGAAACTGTAACAAGCATCTCTCTGATCTGAAAAGGAAAGGTAAATATGATTTACCTGTACTTGAAGCTTGCTTAGTGAAATATGATTTGTCATCCTAGATACTTGATTCAGGAGCCACTAACTATGTATGTTCTTCTTTGATATGCTTAATTCATCAAGGGAGTTGGCTGATAGCAAGGTCATTTTGAGAGTTGGTAGTGGTACGCTCGTGTCAGCTAAAGCATGAGAGACAGTCTGTTTATTTTTTGGATATAATTATTTAGTTTTGAATGATATTTATTATATTCCTGGATTTTTGAAAATTTTGATCTCTCTTTCATTTTTACAAGAATAATTATTTGAAATTTATTTTGATTAATAAAGAGTTTATTATTTCTAAGAATGGATTCGATATTTCTCATACAAAAATTATAAATGGACTATATATGCATAAACCGATTGAACGCGCGTTAAATAATTCTGAATAATTTAAAGTAGCAAAATCTAAAAGTAACAAATGACAAAGAGTTGCTCACGATGATGATAACACATATATTTGGCATCTGAAGCTGAAAAGCAATTAGATAAATCATTGAAAACCCTTTGATCTGATCGATGCAGTGAATACTTGGATTTAGAATTCAAGGATTATTTATTGGAGTGTGGAATCCCATCCCAACTCATAGCACCTGGAACACCACAGCAAAATGGTATTGTAAAGAGGAGAAATCGAACCTTATTGGATATGGTTATATCGATGTTACACTACTCATCACTGTCACTTACATTCTGGGGATATGCACTACACACGACAACTTACATTTTTAATGTAGTGTCCTCTAAGTCTATAAGCAAGATGCCTTTAGAGTTACGAAATGGTTTCAAACCTAGTTTGTGTCATTTCCATATTTGGAGGTGTCTAGCTCACATTCTTAGGCCCAAGGCCGGAAAGCTAGACTCAAGATATGAGGTATTCATATCCGTAGGCTATGCATCAGAGACTAGAGATGGGTACTTTTATAGTCACAAGGATCAATAAGTATTTATGTCGACCAATGCAACCTTCCTTAAGCATGACTATATGTAAAACTACAAACCTCGTAGCAACGTAGTTCTCGAGGAATTAGAAGTTGATGGGATAAGGTCACATTCAATTTCTACTAATTAGTGATAAACAAGAGAAACCACAATTCTTGCAAAGGAAACCCCCGTGTAACGTCATAGTGGGAGGGTTGTGGGACAGGCAGTTCTCTATGAACTAGAAGCACATGTCTTAGTGTCAGGCACTGATAAAGACGATCCATTATCTTATAAAGAAGTGATGGATGATCCTGAAAAAGGAGAAATGACAAGAAGCTAGGAAATGGAATCTATGTAATCCAATTTCATCTAGGAACTTGTAGATCCAGCTGAAGATATCAGGCCCATTGGATGTAAATATATCTTCAAGAGGAAAAGAGGTACAAATGGGAAAGTATAGACTTTCAAGGCATGGTTAGTAGCCAAGGGCTATACACAATGGGTGGGATCTCGACTATGAAGAGACATTATCCCTTGTCGCCATGCTAAAATCCATTCGCATCCTTTTATCCATAACTACTAGTTTTAACTATGAGATATGGCAAATGGATGTCAAGACAGCTTTTTTGAATGACTCTCTTGAGGAAAGCATATATATGATGCAACCAAAAATTTCATACGAAAGGGGCAAGATAAAAAAGTATGCAAGTTGCTTAAATCTATTTATGGATTAAAGCAAGCATCGAGATCTTGAAATATTACCTTTGATAAGATTATAAAGTCTTATGTCTTTGAGCAAAATGTTTACAAAGCCTGTGCTTATAAATACATTGAAGATAAGCTATTAGTTTCTTAGTTCTTTATGTTGATGATATTCTACTCATTGCAAATGAAGTAGAAACTCTGTCAAAAGTAAAGAAGTTGTTAGTTGAGAAATTCTAAATGAAAGATTTAGGAAAAACGAGCTATGTTTTGGGCATCCAAATCGTAAGGGATAGAAAGAACAAGATTTTGGCTCTTTCTCGGGCATCTTATATTGATAAGGTGCTGAAGAGATTCTCTATGGAGAATTCTAAGAAAGGTCAACTACTTACCAGATATGGAATTATCCTCTCCAATGAACAATGTTCAACGGCACCTCAAGAGGAAGAGGATATGAGAAAGGTTCTCTATGCTCTAGCAGTTGGAAGTCTCATGTATGTCATGTTGTGTACGTGACCAGACATTTATTATGTAGTGGGAATTGTCAGTCATTATCAATCAAATTCAGGTTTAGAACATTGAATTATAGTAAAGCATAGTCTCAAGTATTTTAAGAGAACGAGAAACTATATGCATATTTATTCAGGTGGAGACCTAAACCCCACTGGATATACTGATTTTGATTTTCAATCACACAGAGGCAGTCGAAAGTCGACATCTGGATCAGTATTCACCCTAGGTGGAGGAGCTGTACTCTGGAGAAATATTAAACCATCAAACATTGCAGAATCCAACATTGCAGAATCCACTATTAAAGCCAAATATATAGTGGCTTGAAGCTGCGAAAGAAGCTGTATGGCTTAGAGAGTTATATTTTAATTTGAAAGAAGTTCTAGATATGGACAAGCCATTGATCCTGTATTGTGACAACAGTGGGTTGGTAGCGAATTCCAAGGAATTGAGGAGTCACAAGAGGGGCAAGCACATAGAGAGAAAATATCATCTTGTGAGAGAGATCGTGCATCGAGGGAACGCAACTGTTATGAAGATAGCGTCAGAACATAACATGGCTGATCCTTTTACAAAGACACTTCGTACGAAGTCATTTTAGGGTTATGTGCGTAACATGAGATTGAAAAAAATGCTACATTTACTTTAAGCAAAGTGGGAGATTGTTGAGGGTCATGCCCTCAAAACATGTGTATTCTCATTTTGATATGAAATTTAATAAAGATTATATTTTTCTTATAATTGTTCTTTTAAATTATTGTTGAATAATGTATATAAATATTTGAAAATTTCATATTCATTAGTGAGACTGCGATCTTGTATTGATATGAGAGGATTAAGATCATAGAAAATGAATAAAGTTGTCAGCAACATATTAAAGTATGGAGTCTTTAATGCATGATTGCTAGTACGGTTCATTAAGCATTATAAAAACATGTGATCTGGATCCGGATCATTGATGTGGATAAACATCTTAGTGAAAGTGCTTTATATAATGAGATTGTATATGACTGGACCGATGTGAATTAATATCTTTATCAACGTGCCGTTTATCATAAAGATTTAATACACACCAATTCGATGATCATATGTAGATCAGTCTGAATCCTGAGTAGTCATGAACTCTTATACATGTCTATTGGATCTTTTGATTCACTCGTTAATGTTTGTTTAGAAAATAGGCTAGTGAACTTTGTTTTAGAGATTCGGTGATATGGATTGCTGGTAACATGATTTTACAAGATTTGGAATCCAACATTTCCTAACGGATCATATATTGGTTCCTTTAAGAGTTAATTCTGGAACTGAATGGTTATTGAGCTCAAATTTATAATAAAATTATAAATTAGTCATTCACTAGTGAATTAATGGTACTTAAGGATTAAGAGGTAATTAGAAGGGTAAAACAAGAATTTTGACCAGTTCTAATTTATGAACCAATAATTGGAGCACATAACTACGTGAAATGATTATATTAGTTGACTACATGAGAATATTCTGAAAATACAATCTATAATCTCTAAGGGGCCGTTTGGTACGAGCTTTCTCATTGGTAAAGTTCGTGGTAAACTTATTTTCCAGCACTTTCCGATGTTTTTAATAAGTATTCTAATTTACCGTGGTAAAGTTATTTAGCATGGTTAAATAACAATCTCACATTGTTTTCCCTACTACTTTCCTTCAAAAATCTACTTTACCAAATAACTTTCCCAACTCACTAACCAATCTTACACATTTTTCAAAATAACTTTTACTTTCTCAAATTTTCATAAGAAAATATCATTATTTATTTCAATAATTTCTACTTAATTTTGATATTTTAATTCTTTCAAGACCAAAGTCTCACAAAAGTGTCCTAAAAAATCCTAATCTTGAATCCCGTCATATCCCCTTCCAGTCCTAGTGGAACCAAACCGGTCTTGATATCGATTTTTGAGATTTTTTCATTCTTTCTGTCATTTGTCCCGAAAGGCCCGCCCACAAACTCGTCTCGGAGTCGTGCCATGATATTAATATATGTACGTTAATTGAAATGAATGAAATAAACTATTATGTTTTGGATTAATGATAGATAAACTCTTCATATATGCATAATATAAAATTAAAATGATTAAAATAAATGTTAATAAATAAAATAGTTTTTAAAATTAAAAATTATTTCCTTCTCTAAAATAAATATTATTCATGAACTTTGCATGTCTAAAAAATACTAAATTATAAAAAGGAGTCTATGACTAGATTTCAGATCTTGGCTATCTAGCTTTGCCCATGTGAGTATGGAGTTTCAGATCTTGGAAAACACAATCCCTCTCTCTCAAAATTTCTTTTTCTCAAATTAGAAAAAAGAAAGCACGATTTCATCACTACAAAATACTTATAACTCCACACCCACATGGGCAAAGCATACAGAAAATCCATTTTTTTTAATTAGCGGAGTGTCGGGGAGTTTAAGCTGCCAAAACACTAATTCAAGGAATTAGAAGTCTTGGGGAGCATATAGAAGAGAAATTATTATTATTTCTTTGTTTTAGGTTATTTTTATACAATAATATGAAACATGGTGAGAGGGTGAATTGGGTTTCTTTGAATTTTGTCAATATGTATGGGAAAAACATGGAGACGAATGTATTTCCATAGACAAAAATTATGGAGAGATTTTATTGTTTTCATAGCAAGAGAAGACGAAACCATCGTACACAAACATTAAGTTCAGATTTAGCAGTAGAAACAAACATGACACTAGTAAATTTCTCAATTTTCTCGCCAATGCTTCATATTCTTCTACTTTTCCTTCTTATTGCTTCTTCGATTTGTCAGGTCCACTCATCATGAAACGTTGATGATTCTCCTGCGATGAACCAAACATTCTTGTTAGAGCGTAAATTAAAGAAATCAAAGATGGGAAAATTTGAAATTTCACGGCGAGCTACGAACCTGTGTTAAGGAGGAAGAGTTACGCGGTTAGGAGAGGGGTAGGGGTGAGTTCACAAATTTAGAAGTTAGGTTTGAGAAAAAATAGGACCCGAAATGACGTAGCTTTGATGGGGTTGTGTTTATAATTTTAATATTTCAAAACTACGTTGTTTTACACTAAACTAACGGATGTATAACGGTGAATGGATGAAAAGTTATTTTAGGCGGCACATAAAAAGTTGAATGTTATAAATGACAGAAATAATAGTTCAAGATTATAAATGACAACTTGATAGTTTGAGGGACTGATTTATAGTTTTTCCTTTATCTTTTATTTAAATATGTTGAATTGATTTGTACAATTTAAGTAAAAAAATTATTTTTATTTTTGGTGTAGTAAAAGAAAGATAGTAGATTTAATTTTGTGGTGACGGTAATAAATAGCTAATTTACGATATCGGGTTGTATTAGAATACACAAATAATACTTGCTAAAAATAATAAATATTTATTAATTTAATTACTCTCAATATTCCATATAATTTTTCAAACAACTTTATTTTATTTTCCCAAAGTCTTATACTAAACCAAACAAGGTAATTTTACTTTCTCAGTAATTTTTTAAATTAATCATGTGTTACCGAACATGACTATCTCAAAAGTTTTCTATCTAACTTTACGACTAAAACTTTCCCAGCAACTAAACTTTCCCAGAATTCTTATTTAACCCACACCAAAGCGGCTTCTAAGAGTGCAATTCCATATTAATAGTGGAATAATAATGAAATTAATAAATAAGATTATTTAATTAAAAATGTAATTAATAATCTGGTTTATTGGAGCTTAGGATTATAGGTTCATGATCCTCAAGTCACCTATGTACTACGCAATCTATGGTGTGAACATTTGAGGANCTAATTTATGAAATTATTAATAGATAATAATTTGGATCAATTGAATCTCTTATTTATGAAATAACAGAAAGTTAGTTGATAAGGATAATCAGATATGTTAATTTTAAATTAACAAATATCTAGATATTTTATTTGATTAAAATAAATATTTAATGGGCAGTAATTATCGCGTGTCAATCACTGCTTGAGTATCAGATATCGGAATGGACTACTGTAGTGTCACGTGGTACTATAGTAGTGGGTGTGCAACACTGTAGTGTTGCATGGCACTATAGTGGTGCCGTGAGATACTATGCTGCCTCACGACACAGTGTAGTGTCATGTGGCACTCAAGACAACTAGCAGTGGGTCCCATGGTATTGGTAATTTTATAATTAAATATTATTTCGATTATCTAAAAATATCTAATACGTCACTAACAAAAAAAAATATAGATAATGAATTAGTTCAATCAATCAGTTGAATCACAGAATCAATTCATCAATCAAGAGTTAAGAGAAGAATAAAATTCTTAAAAAAATGTGATTTTCTACGATTAAGAGTTAATCAAAATCTCTAAAAGAATCATCCTCATGTTCTTTTAAAGAATCGTAACACAAAAGTCCTTCTCGGTAAAATCTTCAGATCTCATGTGTTAAGTATATCTAGAGACAGAAAAGTATCTTCGTTATATTCTACGTGTCCACACACGTCCTAGTACGTTGAGGATAGACTCGGAAGATCTTGGTGTGGATCTCGGAGTCTACTGATCATTTGAACGATTTTGTGGGAACAGAGAATCGATTGGTTTCGCGAGGACGCCTGATTTAGATTACAAGAGGTATATGATTCCTAACTTTGTATGTTGTTAATTTAATATATAAATATATAATGGATCCTGATTGATTAAAAATAGTTTTCAATAAAAAAAATTGGTTATCGTAGCGTTGCGCAATTTTATTTTATTAAAAATTTTGATTTTTATTAAAAATGTAATTTTTAAAATGGACACGTGTTACACGCTTCCGCCGCGACAACAAACAGTTTTTTCCTTCATAAAACAGTAAAAATAGTGTAACTCAACAAATACAGTGTTATCTTTGCAACGTTTAGTAAGACTGATTAAGTTTTTAGCAATACTAGGCACTATAATAACATATTTGAGGTTTGAAGGATACAAATAGGTATTTAAGCTAAAAGTTTCAGTGTGAGTTATGCTCAGTTTCTCACCATTTCCAACTGTGAGGGTATCACTACCTTGGTATTCATTATTGATGCCAAGCTTGTTCAAAATTTTAGTGACATAAGGAGTAGCACCACTATCAGCAAACCACGGTCCATTTGAGCTAGATTCTGTTGCCATGTGACAAGTGGGAGTTTGGTACAGGTTTTGATAAGGCGTTGGATTGAAGTACTGACCATAGTAACTAGTGAAGCCTTGTCCATGCATAAACTTTAGCTTTAGGAGTGACTTGGTATCCTCTATCAAACCTATAGCAACAACATGTTGCAGTGTGCCCTAGTTTGTTGCACACTTGGTAGGTTACTGTGCCAGAGGAGTTCCTTCTTCCTCTATCTCCTCTTCTTCCACCTCTAAAATTATTTGAATTTCTCGTTGAGTTGTTAAAGTTTAATTGTGACCAATGTGATTGATATTGACTATTTCTTTTTTGAGTTTGTGGGTTAAAATTTCATGAGCCTTGAGCTAAGTGAGCACTGGCTTTCATTAAAGCTTCATTTTCAGAATTTAGTTTAGCTAGCCTACTCTCATGTATCGTCAACATGGACTAAACAACTTCCATGGTTAAGTTAGCAGGCCTAAAGATAATATTGACTACTACAAGGTCAAAATCAGATGGCATTCCATTCAATATATGCAAAATCACCAATAGGATCACCAACAGCCAACAAATTGTCACTTATTCCCCTCATTACATCAAAATAATCAGTTCATGACCTGTTGCAGTATTGTACAATGAGTTCTTGAGCTGAATAAGCTTAGCTCTGGATCTATTAGTAAAGGACCTCTCCATGGCATACTAGAGGCTTCTTGAGGTTTCGTATTGAAGCACATAACCTAGTGCAGTGCACGACCACTCATTGTCGATCTAAGCCAGTTGAGCGGTAATTGATCTTGTTTGAGCCTTAAACATAAGCTAGGTTGAGGCTACCATCATCTAGATGTTAAACTGGTCGAGATTCAGTATTCATTATGTATTTTGTGAGCCCATGACCAATAACGGCAGGAACCATTCAGGATTTCTAAAGGATATAGTTTTCTGTGTCTAATTTTATCGACAAGGTTGATGAGTGTGTTTAGCTCAAGAGGTCGCCTCTATACATTTTCAATCGGGTCTCTATTTTGTGAGCTCATTTTAGGGGACGCCACTTTTTTACTTTGGAGTTCTTTGATACCAAGAAAGAATAGATGAAGAAGAAGGTTCCCTATCTTCATTGATTTCAATAATAAAAGTAATACATCCTACAACCTTAATAACAAAGCTACTGATAAGCTAACACATTAAGTAACATTACAGGACTAACGCTTAAGCTAAAAGAGATTAATAGGTGATTAATTAATAAGGAAATCAGTGGACAATCATAAGGGAATATTTTGTTTAACCGAATGCTGAGGTGTCCATGCTAGCTCACTATCCACAAACAGAGGGTGATGCCGAACCATGTATTCTCTCACTCTTGCCTTGCAACAAAATCACACAAAAATAGATGCTAAAAGCTGGGTTTTTTTCATGCTTTATTTTTTCTTAACTTTATTATCAGTAAATTGATTATATTTGATCCCTATAGCGCAATAGTCATAATCTCGATTATTAGCTCAATGAGAGGTACATATCTACTCTTTCCTTATATATAAAAATTATTTTCATCTTTTTAACAAATCATTTTTTTTGTATTTGTTTTTTGGCCGTTTTGTTAAGATTGAAACTTTAAATTTTGGTTGAGGTTGCATGATGAATTAACAAATAGTTATATAGCTGTCTAATGGTATAAAGTTCGATTTCTTATGGTATTCGTTTATTTTTTAATGTTCTTTAATAAATATTTGCGTAAACTCTAATATAAGGATATTGCATTTCATTTTTAGAATTAGACTCCTGTGCTTTGAAAATGTTTGTGTGTGCGCTTTGAAAATGTTTGCGAGTGTGCTTTGAAAATGTTTGTGAGAGTGTGAGACCCAGTGATACTTCTATCAAAATGTCGTATATCCATTTGTTAAAGTGTTGGAAAACTCTGATCCGCCATCCATAATGGGTCGACCCGACCCGATTTTGAAAGAGGATGATTGGTCGTTTTTCATGGTGGTTAATATAAATAACCACCATTAACTTTTATGAAAAGAGAGAACTTCATTTTTTATTTGAGAGAAATAAAAATTTGAACCTATTGCATAGACAAAAAAAATTATCCCTCCAACATCAAAATCAAGATTTCACATACAAAATCAATGGCTCTTGGGTTGTGGAACAAGTGGGGAGTTCATTTTCGTAATTTCCTACAATATCCGGCACGTAATTCATCATTTCGATCTATTTCGCTACGTAATCAAGTAAGTGTTCTTGACTTGATTATTTGCAACATTGATATCAGAGCATGATGGTGATATTTTCATGCCTAGATTATTATTCAAAATCTATTTTTTGATAATGAAAACCGTAAATGCCATTCTCTGCGTAGATATTTAGTTCGGCTTAAATAGTTTGTTTCTTCGATTCTATGATTTGCACTTGTTTAGGCAGTGGATTCTTTATTTTTTATTCTGTTTAGACATTCAGATGGGGATTAAACAAAATTACATTGAATTTTTAGCATTGAAGTCAAACTGTGGCTATTACAACTTTTCAAGTTTTTGATCATTTGAGACTCCTTGGTTATTGATTATGTGGTTTTTGGCCTTTTAAATTTTTGGCTTGTTTTAATCAGTCTACAATCCAATTAAATTTGTGTTATTCATTTATTGAGTATTTTTTTGTGTGCCCAATTTGAGTATGAAAAAGTGTTTCAAAACTTCAATGCAGTTTTTATGTTACTGCATTTATTGTTTACATATTGCTATTGTTTACACCCTTTATGTCAACAAGATGAAGGTAGTTATAAAGGGTTACATTTTTTACATGTAATTGTTCAGATTTGTATATTTCTTTTAGTGTTTGACCGGGGCATCTAAAGGTATTACCATACATAAAAAAATTTAAGATGATATTTTTTTGTTGTGTTAATACAAAAGATAAATTGAGACTCAAATCATGACGGATCATATACTTTGTACTATGAACTCTATGAGTACAAAATGAATCCACATCACAACGTGATTGAACATGTAGTACATTTGAGTAAAATGTACAACAAAATAAGAAAAATATGCATTGAAGTTGAGATAGATATATATAAAATTCTTCTCAATTCCTCGCTAGACTCGCAAGGTTGGGCCTTGGCGTCGTACGAAAGAACATACATTGAATGGAGTCCCATGTTCAAGTGTTGAACAAATTGTGACGTCCAATTTCTTTTGTACATACGATGATTGTTTTTAGCATCTTTTTCTAACTAAGTTCCATGTTTAGTATAGTCTTTCATTTTGTGTATATACTTTTCACGTTATGATATTAACTGAGTAGGAGTTATGATATATGAGATTAATGTATTCTCATATGTGTTATGTTTTGGGCATACAACTAAGTAATAGTAATATGATATTTTGTCTAGGAACTGATTGTGAGCACTGCAAACTTTTGATCTTATACTCAATGTCACATCATCGTTGACTTAGTTGAGTTTGCCATAATTTAAGATGTGAATGTGTGTTTTGTTTTGAAGTGCTAGCATTTATATGCGTTGTTGTGTTTATATGTTATACTTAATATGACTTTCGCATAAAAAATATATTAGCTGAACTAAACAAGGGTGACAAATTGAACGATGATAATTTTGATATTTGGCATCGAAAAGTTCAGTATATTCTCGAGGAACAAGAAGTTCTAGAAAATCTTGAAAATAGTATGACTAAACCTGAAAATGATACTTCTGCTCAATATAGAAGATATCAAGAGGCTTATGTTTATGGAAATGAAAGAATAGCATAGCTCGCATTACGCTGTTGAGCTGTATGCAAGATGATCTTTGTGTGTGAGTTTGAGAAGTTTGAAGATGCCAAGGAAAAGTGGGATGCTCTAAAAGAGAAATTTGGTTTAACTTCAGCAATAAGACTAAGACAGCTCACGATCGAGTTTGACACCTATATAAAGTGTCAACATCACACAATGAGACAATATTTGAGAGAGATGTCAAACATGATCAGAGAGTTAAAGAGTGATAGGCTTGCACTAACTGATGAACAATAAGTTCAAGCTGTCATTCGTTCCCTCCCTCAAAATTAGGAACACATGAAGTTGAATGTGACTCACAATGAAAATATAAGAACTTTTAATGATATTGCGCGTCATATTGAATTAGAAGCTGAGCGCTTGGAAGCTGCTAAAACTTCTACTCAAGCTTATGTTGCTGAAACAAGTTCCCAAAAGAGAGTTTTTAAAAGAAAGGGAAATTCTAAATTTTTCAATAAAGGAAAGAAAAGAAAATGTGCAAACCCATAGGACAAAGGCAAGAAACCTGAGACCAACCATCATATAAGAGGTAAATGTGTCGGTAAAAGGAAAAACAAGAGTGAGATGATATGATATAATTGTGGCATTTTAGGTCACTTTGCGCATGAATGCACCCATCTCCAAGTGATCCCAAGAAAGACAAGGTACTTCTAATATTACTTCTCACCGTTGTTATGTTTGTAGCAGTGTGTTACTAACTAAATATTATCTTGTATGGATCGTAGATTTAGGAGCAACCAACCATGTAGCTAGAGAGAGGGGAGCATTTATAGAGTATCGTCGTGTCCTAGTGGGAGTAAAATGGATCTATGTAGGAAACAATTACAAAGTAGAAGTTAAAGGAATTTGCATTTGCAAGCTTGAGTTGCATAGTGGTTAGACGTTATTCCTGCATGATGTCCTTTATGCTCCTAAGATTAAGCGAAACTTAGTCTACGTAATTGTTCTCCTAGGTTTAGGTTTCAATATCAATTTTCATTCAGGTGCTATAAACTTCTATTTAGATAATAAGTACAATGGATCTGGTTATTTTTCGAATGGTTTTATTATTCTAGACACTGAACATAACAATGCTAGTAATGACTATTATTTTTCTTTAATAACATCGTCTAGTAATAATGTGATTGATGCTAATATATGACATGCTAGATCAAATCATATAGGGAAAGACATAATGAATAAGCTTGTTAAAGAAGGTCTATTAGGCTCACCTGTAAATATAGAGTTGCCTATATATGAGCATTGTCTTGCAGAAAAAATAACTAGAAAACTATATAGAAAGGCAAAAAGAGCAGATTATCCATTGCAATTAATTTATTCTGATATTTTATGGTCCTATGAATGTGAAGAGGAGACATGACGCTTCATATTTCTTCATTTTTATTGATGATTTCACACGTTTTGGTCATGTCTATATAATCTCCCATAAATCTAAAGCATCGGACTACTTCAAACAATTTATGAATTTGGTGGAGAATCAAATAGACAAAAGGATAAAAGCATTAAGAACAGATCGATGTTATGAATATCTTTCTAATCAATTCAAAGAATTGTGTGATGAAAATGATATATCTAGACAACTAACTATTCATGGAACTCCACAATAAAATGGTGTTGTGGAAAGAAGGAATAAAGCTCTTCTAAATATGGTAAGGTCTATGATGGTACAGGCGAACTTACTCATTTCGTATCAAGGAGATGCGTTACTTACTGCTACATATTTATTTAACCGTGTACCTTCCAAATCAGTAACTTCCACCTCATATGAACTTTGGACCCCAACTTAAGTAATCTGCGACCTTGGGGGTCTGCAACTTATGTTCAGGACTCTTTTCATAAACATGGTAAACTTGGACCGAGAGTTAATAAGTCTATTTTTATAAGATGTGCTGAACACTCCAAAAGATACGTGTATATTGGTGAACAAATTGATGAAAGTTTTATTGAATTTGAATCAAGAGATGCTACATTTTTAGAGAATGAATTTTCTAACAAAAAAGAAGCTAATCAAGATATGAGTCTATATGAGATAGAAGATTTTGACACCAACATTAATTTGTTGGTAATTTGTTGAGCTCAACATTAATTTGTTGGTAATTTGTTGAGCTCATTTTCAAACAATAAACTTACATTTGTTAGTGATCAAAATGTCGCATCTTACCTTTAAGATTAACGCTATTATGGTGCTAACTCACCTAACACACGTATATAAATAAAGTTGTGATAAGTGCCTTCACTTACCCATACATATTAATATATATTATTAAATTATATGACATTTAAAATACAAAAATTATAGCTAATGAAATGTTTAACTGTATGTGGCACAAGACTAATGGGACATTCAATGATTCTTAATGGAAATGATTCATTATAAATAAGAAGAACATGATTCATTATAAATATACTGGAGTTAATGGTGATCTTAAATATTTGTTTTATGTTATATATTAAGTTTGTTATGAGAAGATAGCTCAAAAGACAAATGTGTCTTTTTTCTATCGGTAGACTACATTTTCTAATGAAAAGAATATTGAGAGAGTGTTTTCATCTTAAATATGTTTTTAGGTTATTCAAGATGGTGATTAAAAAAACTCAAGAGACAACGTTGAATTTATAAGTTTTAGTGGAGAACTAAATATTGGTTTTGGCTAAATTAATTTCTAATTTTAAAAAATTTAAGTATAAATATCAAGTTTTTTGGAGTGATGAATCACACGTGATTATCTTTATTGAAGATTTTTCTTTCCTTTCATTCTATAGGTTCCTTACCAACTCAATGATATTTTTCTGTCAATATATTCTATTAGCATATAGAAAAGCAATAGGTAGATTTAAAATATTAATTGATCAATTTGATAATTTGTTTCTATTTTTTTTAACAAAATAATAGGTAGATCCAAAATTTTGGATAAATTCCCTCTGATCTTTTATATTTTTCTCAAACAAAATAAAGAATTAGAACATTTAACAAACCTAAAAGGGGATTAAATTAATACGTCAATTTATTCATTCTCAATAGGAGTGGATTTACATGGATGTTACGAACAGTTTTATATTACATGGTACATCCAATTAGTTTATTCATTTTATTTACTAATTATGATATTTAAAATTTATAGATTTAATTTTTCTATAGAGCCATGCTCTGCACGTGCTTATAACTAATAATCATTGTAGAGCATGATCTTTGTTTACTTCTAAATTAATATTATAAATATATAAAAAGAATAGCTCTATTATATTTTTTACTGTTAAATGAGTTTTATTATAATCTCAAAATTAGTATTAAGGTATTGTATAATCTCGTACGACGCATGGGTATTTAACTAGTTTTTTTATAATACTCTTATTCCTGATGTATTTCAATTAAACTGTACTGTTTAGATTATGTATTACTGTTCAAATAAATTCTCTTTTATTATTCTTCTCTAAAATATAGAACACCTCATATATTTATGACGCGTCCACTGAAAGTGTAAACAGGTAATACATGATTACATATTTGATATCAAGGCAAAATGAGAATTTGCGTTCAATTTTAATTTTTGACTACTGTTTCGAAAATTGGAATTTCTCAATAATGATAGATTTTATTACATAACAAATATCTTATCTCACTCCATAAAAAAAGGAGAGTTTCCCATACTTATAATGTCAGAATTGTCCCTGTCATGGTATGTTTTTCTCTGGATTAAAACCTTGACTAAATGGATCCGTTGGATTTCTTTGATTATGACAGTAATACATCGTAGCCGTTCAAAGAGTTTGATCTAGGCCGTTGCTTTATGGTATGTTTTTCTCTGAGCCGTTCATCTCAGCCGTTCGTCGTAGAGTTAGGGTTTTCTTAAGTTAGATGAGAGTTTCCTTGGGCGTGGGCGTGTTCTTCTTCATCTACGGGGGGAAAGCTCTGTTCGTCAGGTTAGTGAGTTTTTCCTTAATCGTTTTTTTCTTCTTCATTTGCTTGCTGAGTGTTTTTTTCTTCTGCTTGTTTCGATGTGGATTTTCCTATTCAATTTCATCTTTTTCGTTACAAGTTGTTTCGTTTTTTTCCCTTTTTGTTTTCTTCTTCGATATCTTATGTCTTCTTCTTCTTCTTCTTCTTCTTCTTCTTCTTCTTCACTGTTTAGTTTTTTTCCTCGCTTTCTTCTTCACTTCATCGGTGATTATTGGAGATCTGCAAAAAAGAACTCTCTTTTATTATGTTTATCTGTTGACCGTAAGGCTGGAATTTTTTTTCTTTTTGTTTCCTTCTGCTTTTTTCGTCCACTCTTGTGGCGAAAGTGTGTCAAATATGTAACAGTTAGAAAACATTATTTACTCCTTTTTATCGAAGATATAAAAACAATATTAGGAAACAATGTATTTTCTATATAATGACTTCCCTTATCATTTACTGATAAACAAACAGGGTAGCTGCTCAAATGGCATCCTCGCTCATGGCTACTCAACCTATTCTCCTCCAACCTCATCCTCTCCTTCCACCCAAACCTCTCAATTCCATCTTCCTCTCTTCCTCATCCAATAAACAGAGAAAACCTGTCACGCTTCTTAATTTACTCCCCCTCTCTCTCCACTCCTCCAATTTCGCTAACTCTGGGTTTAGGGTTTTTGCTTCATCTTCACTCACTTCTTGTTTACCCGCGGTACCCGCTCAGTCCACAGAAATCCCTGTTGGTTCCATTCTAACTGGCCCTACTCGGATCATCGCGACCGTGCTTTCGGTAACCCTATTATCTTCAAGCTTAATCGTTAAACTGATTCAGAGAATTTTCCCCACTTTGATTACACCCGCTTTCCAAAACCCTAACCTGGGTACTGGCCTGGCCCATACGGTAGGCCCTATGTTTTTCGCAGCGTTGAAGGACCGTCCCAGCGGGTACCTTAACACGCCGCTGACGGTGGTGGCAGCGGGGCTGGCCAAGTGGCTGGATATATATAGTGGGGTTTTGATGGTTAGAGTTTTGCTGAGTTGGTTCCCTAATATTCCTTGGGACAGGCAGCCTCTCTCGGCGATCCGGGACCTGTGCGATCCTTATTTGAATCTTTTCAGGAATATAATACCACCTATTTTTGATACTTTGGACGTTAGCCCGCTTCTGGCATTCGCTGTGTTGGGAACTTTGGGCTCGATTCTAAACAACAGCAGGGGAATGTATTAAAAAGAAGATGGGTGGGTCTAATAGGTTATTGGGCGACATTGATAATGAGTAAGGAATAATTTACATATTTGGTTAAAGTAGAAGTCTTTAGATTGCTCGTTGAGTATCATCATAGGTGTATTGTAATTAAGTTTTGATTTGGTGGGGTTCTCAATTTGTAATCTGTGAAAGTTTACTCTAGTCCGAATATATAAATTTTGACAATTCTGAATTCTGATACCTTACATCATAGTCATTTGTCAGTTTACCATTTTGTAATCAAGAACGGATTCGTTTTTTAATGTTTGGCCATGAAATTTGTTCGTTGTCTGGAAAAAGCTTCCTCCGGCTCTTATTTGTGGAGTAAGAATCCAATCCAATTCAATTTACAATGATCTTGAGTCACATCTTTAGTCGTATGCAGCCAATTATCTCATTAATTGTTGAACAACGGAACCTATTGGGTTACTTGACCAGTTTTCTGTTCCTGTAGAGTTATTCAACATCGTTGTGTTCATCTCATGTTCGATGGCAGGTATCGCATGTCATAATGTGTAACATTTCATGTTCGATGGCAGGTATCACATGTCATAATGTGTAACATTTCATTTCGATGACAGTTATCACGTCATAATGTGTAACATTGGTAAATTAGAGGGCATGGAAATTTATGAACTTTATTTGCCATGAGTTTTTTTCTTATTTGAAAAGCACTTGCCATGAGTTGAGTACATGGCCAAGTGAAAAACTGTTCATGTGGAGCGTTCTAGTAGCCAGGAAGTTCGATGATACTTTCTTTGTTTTCATTTCTTCCTTCGAACTCAAGAGATGTGATTGGAAACCCGTATACTCTTTTAGCATACAATGGTATGGTACATCTGACTAGATAACAAGTGTTAAGCATGGGGAGGGAGTTGTTTCCAGCTCCCGTGTCTTAAGAAATGGACTACGAAATGAGTGCATATGTTGGAGTTGGAGTCTTGATTCATATTTGATACTTTGCACTTTGCAGAGTTTTACTGATTAAAAAAGCCATGTTGTCTGATTGGGTTCCCCAGGAGGCACCCACAGAATCTTCACTTCTTGAATCGTTACATGCTTACTTCTTTTCTCCAAATATTGAGTAACTTCTTCAACCTACAAATCTCAATCGGCTTCATTTCCTTTCCTTTCAGTCTCTAAGTTGTTTGTTTTAATGAATCAAATGATTTTGTTTTCGAAGAGGAGACGAAGGAGATGAAAGTGATAGGAAATAAGGAGGAGGTGTAGAGAAGATGAAAGAGGCATTTAGCAAGAGTTTGGAGAAGAGCCTAGAAACGGTGGAAGATTCTGCTAAATCCACTGCTAAAGTTGCTACAGAAACGGTTCATATTACTAAAGACAAGGTTATCAATACTGTCTGCTAAACCAACAACCGATCATCATCATCAATCCGATTCCGAACTCTGACTCACTCTCACCCCTCTCTTCCCTATCTATCGATTTTGGTGATTCAAATCAAACTACTATGTTTGTCTTTCTCTTCGTCTCGATGTCAATTAGATCATGTGAATCTTTATAAGATCAGATATGAGAGTGAATTCAGCATGCACCATCTCTTCTTTTGCTTTAATTTATTCTAAACTTTCGATTCATTAAATTTGTGTTAGAAGCATTAATAATGTGTTTGGGTTTTTTTATTGGTGGTGAATTAGTACGTGGTTAATTAGTGTCCTTGTTTAAAGATAAATCACTGCTACTTTTAAATGGAGTTTAGAGGGGAGAAATATTTTTCATACACAAATTAGTCTCATTATTATTTGAAAATCTTAATTGAGAATTTTTTTGGTATTCTCTCTACGAAAATTACATTTATCATAACAATTATTATGATATTGAAATTAAAACTTCAAATATTTAAGTTTATAATATATATAAATGAGACTAAGAGGGGAAAATATTTTTTGATACATGCCTTTACTATTATATGAAATTGTGAATTGATACGTTCTCTGATATTCTCTCTACTTCAAAATCATATTTACTATTACAATTATTAAAAATATATGAGTTGTGAAAAATTCAGATAAATTAGTTTAAATAGATCGAATTACATCAAAAAATTGTATAAATGAATAATTTAATATTAAAATTTAAAGCTTAAATCTTTTTTTTTACCTTTTTTAGGTAATAAAATCCATCTAGAAAATAACAACAAGAAAATTAATTAATAGAGTCAATATAAGCATCAAACAAAACATCAAATTGTAAGGAACCAAAACAGATGTCTTCACGATACGATCAATAATCAAATTGCAGTATCTATGAACATGTCAAATTGAAATATTAATTAGCAAAAAGTTATTAACTCTCTATAGCAACACAAAACTTTTATTAGTATTTGACGTAACAAGTCAAAATATGATAAAACATTTTTATGTGTAGTTCTACTCGTATTTCTGTACATATTTTTATCGTTGGTTTTTTCAACACGTACAACGCAAGTACAATTGACAAGTTAGTTTAAATAAATCAAATTACATCACAGAATTGTGTAAGTGAATAATTTAATATTCAAATTAATAGTTTAAATCTTTTTTTATCTTTTGTAGGGAATAAAATTTATCAACAAAATAGCAACAAGAAAATTAATTAATAAGAGTCAATATAAGCACCAAATCAAAGCATTAGAAGGAATCACATCAAACCAAATACGGTAAGAAATCAAAACAAATGTCACCTTCACGATACGATCAATAATCAATTTACAATATTTAAGAACATGTCAAACTAAGATATTAATTAAAAAAATTTATTAACTCTCTATAATAATACAAAACCTGTAACAAAAAATATCAACTTTTAGTAGATTGAATTTTTAGTATTTGACGTAACAAGTCAGAAGGTGATCAAACACTTTTATGTGTAGTATTATTCATATTTTTATACATATTATGTTTTGTGGTTTCTTCAACACATGCAAAACACGTATAATTGACTAGTATAAATGAAATGTTGGGTATGAATACTTCAAATTACATCAAATGTCATATATAATTTTATGTCTAGTGTAATATCTAAATTAATATTATAATTAATCATTTATGCATATTAACTCAAAATACTGGTTTTAAATATTAGTATTACACCACCAAATTAAAATGGTTATTTGGATTAATATACATTTTGTAATTTATCTAAGTAAAATTATATTCCTTTTTGAAATTAAGGAATTGTATGACCCACAAATTTCACATCATCACTTACAATTTCATTCTTCTATTATCATTTCTTTATTTTTCTCAATACACATGTCAAATCAATTTAATAATATTTTATTATTATTATTCTTTTTTATCTTTCAACAAAACTTTTCTTCGACTTGAAGGGTTCAAGTAGTTTTTTATGACTACATGAATCCTTCAAGTAATTATTTTTTTGTCACTCAGCACAATACCCTAGGTGACTACTTGAAGAGATTTAAATAGTTGTTTATGACTACTTGAAGAGATTTAAATAGTTGTTTATGACTACTTGAACTCTTCAAGTAATTATTTTTTTGTCAGTCAACACTCATACACTAGGTGACTACTTGAAGGGTTCAAGTAGTTTTTTATGACTACTTGAACTCTTCAAGTAGTATTTTTTGTTAGTCAATAACTCATACACTAGGTGACTACTTGAAGGGTTCAATTTAATAATATTTTATTATTCTTCTTCTTCTTTATTTTTCAACGAAGCGTTTTCTTCTACTTGAAGGGTTCAAGTAGTTTTTTTATGACTACTTGAATCCTTCAAGTAATTGTTTATTTTTTTGTCAGTCAATTACCCATATATCAAGTGATTACTTAAATGGTTCAATTTAATAATATGTTATTTTTCTTATTCTTCTTCTTTATTTTTCAATGAAGATTTGTCTTCTACTTGAGGGGTTCATGTAGTTTTTTTATAACTACTTGAACCCTTCAAGTAATTTTTTTGTCAGTCAACACTCATACATTAGATGACTACTTGAAGGGTTCAAGTAATTGTTTATGACTACTTGAACCCTTCAAGTAGTTGTTTATGATTACTTGAAGGGTTTAAGTAGTATATTTTATCTGTCAATAACTCATACATCAGATGACTACTTGAATGGTTCAATTTAATAATATTTTATTCTTCCTTTTCTTCTTTATTTTTCAACGAAACTTTTTCTTCTAGTTGAAGGGTTGAAGTAATATTTTATGACTATTTGAACCCTTCAAGTAATTTTTTATTTTTTTGTCAGTCAACACCCATACACCAAGTGACTACTTGAAGAGTTCAAGTAGTTGTTTATGACTACTTGAAGGGTTCTAGTAATTAATTTTTTATCAGTCAATTACCCATATATCAGGTGACTACTTGAAAGGTTCTAGTAATTAATTTTTTGTCAATTATTTACCCATACATCAAGTGACTACTTGAAGGGTTCAAGCAGTTGTTTACGACTACTTGATCATTTCAAGTAGTTGTTTATGATTACTTGAACCCTTCAAGTAGTTCTTATTTTTGTTAGTCAATCATCCATACACCATGTGACTACTTGAAGAGTTCAAGTCGTTATAGAAAGCTATTTGAACCCTTTAAGTACTCAATGTTCATTTTTTAATATAAAAAAGGCTCAAGTAATCATAAAAAGTTATTTGAAGGGTTCAAGTAGTCATAAAAAATTACTTGCTACTTTTAAGTAGACACTAGTGTTTGGGTTGCTGACTGATCGAACAAAAAATAACAATTTGAATGGTTTAAGTAGTCATAAACAACTATTTGAACCATTCAAGTAGTCACATAGTGTATGAGAATTGAATGACTAAAAAAATAACTATTTGAGCCTTTCAAGTAGTCATAAAAAACTACTTGAACCCTTCAAGTAGAAAAAAAACATTCAACGAAAAATAAAGAAGAAGAAGAATAAAATATTATTAAATTGAACCTTTCAAGTAGTCACCTAGTGCATGTGTAATTGACTTATAAAAAAGTACTCGAACCCTTCAAGTAGTTATAAACAACTATTTGAACTTTTCAAGTAGTCATCTGATGTATGAGTGTTGGCTGACAAAAAAAATAATTACTTAAAAGGGTTCAAATAGTTATAAAAACTACTTGAACTTTTCCAATAGAAGAAAAAGTTTCGTTGAAAAATAAAGAAGAATAGGAAAAAGAAGAATAATAAAATATTATTAAATTAATTTGATATTTGCATTGAGAAAGAAAAAGAAATGATGAGGGAAGAGAGAGATTGTAAATGATATTGTGAAGTTTGTGGGTTAGAGATATGAAATTTCTTATTTTCATAACAGGATATAATTTCTTTAGACAGATTAGAAAATGTATATTAATCTAAATAACCTTTAAAACATGGAAATTTCACATTTCATTTAAATATTAAATTTACATCAAAACTGTATAATTAAAATTGTAATACATGCCTTTGGTTTTTTCTTTGCTTTAATGATAACAAAAGGAAGGTTATATTTAATTTTATCACGTAAACAGAATAATTCTAATGAAAATGTAATGACATTCTTAAATAAAAGTTTGCACAATCCTTTATGCTATAACAATTCTAATATTTATATTCTACAATTACAATTCAAGAGTAAATCACAATTAAATTATTTTAATAAAGAGTATATGGAGAAGAGGAAAAGACAACAATTCAAGACATATTCGTCTTTTCTTTTGTAACTCAAAATTTAAAAATCCAAGGCAATCCATCACACTTATAGGATTGAATCTCTCCTCATGACACTAATATATCTCCCAATCTTCTTTGTGTACGTAATTAAACACCTCCAAAATGGTTAATTTGTTTGTTTTAATTAATTTTTTATGTCATTCCTCTAATTCTTCTGCTATGTTTTACTATTTTTAGGTTAGACTCTTTCTCACCGTTATTAGATTTCACTGATTGATGCTAAAATGGATCATTCAAGTTAATTCACTATCGAGGTATAATCTGCTATGCCATAACTTTTAGACTTCTAATTCCTCTTCAGCTTTGTTGGTATTTTGATTTTTCTTTCAATTTTTCTTGCTCTTTATTAGGTGTTTGTTATACATGGAGAAAGATCGAAGACAAGTGACCATTTAAAACTTTTTTTTTGTTATGTTAAAATTTTTATTCTCCTTCACTTTATTAACATTTTTCAATGTTGTTTGGCTTAACAGATAAGATGAATGAAAAACTCATTGGCAAAATAAGTTACATAGAGTATAATTCACATTAGAATTTTATATGATATGTAAAAAATAGCTGTGCGTCTTGAATTAGATTATATTATTAAATGTTCATATTTCAGTATTAGTCTGTATTATTAACATCTTCAAGTCTGATTAGTTGTATGTTCCTAATGATTGTCTGTGTGTGGTGTGGTTTGTATCTCTTATGGTTCTTATGATTATAGAAATTAACTTTTAGTCTTCAACTAGTGAATTCACCTTGCTACGCACGGCTTTGTATCAGAATAAAATATTTTTTTAATTGCCGAATTTAGTTTATATTTATTTTTGAATTAACATAGTTTGAACTTATACGTAAAAATAATAAAGAGATTTTTTTTCCATTGTTACTTTTTAAAATAATTTTGTTGTTAAAATATTAGTAGAGGAAAAAGTCCCATCTTGACTATTATGAGTATAAGATATGAAAATAAATATATAATAAATAAAGTTAAAGCATTCATGAAAAACCAAAAGCAACGCAATGAATAGAAAAATGAAAACATGAAGAAACAAAAACCTTCTCGCATTCCCTTTTCATGGCATAATAAACTTAATTATATATATTCAATAGGAAAATTAAGAGGTTTAATAGTAATGTTATTTGAAAATTGTTTGAGTAATGTGAAATGAAATAACTAATGTTTAAACATTATTTTAATCATGTGTTTCAGCAATAATAGTAATACCGAAGTCAAATTAATGTGAATTTTAAAAAAAGACAGGTACATATGTAAATATGACATTCTTTCTTCCTTTTAGCAAGTTTATAAGAAGAATTTAAAAAAAAAATTGGATGATAAGGAAAATAATATATTAAACATTTAAAATAGAATACAATCGACATAAATTTGGAAAAATGAGAAGAATAATATATAAGTTTTAGATTTCATATAAAAATATTTATATGGTTAAATGTTACATAAGTTTAAATGAATAATTTTAGTAGTTAACAATTATCACCATAAATCTACGGTAAACATAGTTTTTAATGATATAAATATGAATATAATCAAATAAAATATAAAATAGATATTCACAAAAGTTTAATTATTATTATAACTAATAGACTAATTATTCATCAATTCACTACTATAGGAAATTAATCTAAAATCAACATAATAAAAGGTTAGTTATAAATTTGGCATGTGATAAATGTTGGGTATGGACACATATCGTAATGAGAGATATTTATACTCAACTATATATATATAAGATGATACAATAACGTAAAATTTTAGTTAAGAATTTTTGAAATAAATGAGAGACCAGCACAAAATTTATACTCAACATATTCGTATACAAAATTTAAGGTGCAAATGAGCTAAAGCTATATTGGATAATATAGAAGCACATATTTACGGAAGTTTTTTTTTGTCAAAAGAAATGGGTGCACAAAAACACCCCGTAACGAAGCCCTTCATTAATAAAATAGAACATTACAAACTGCAAGGGGCATATCCCAGGAAATACAGATCAACAATAAAAAGGAAAATGATTAGGATTAGGAAATGAGAAGATGCATTAGGACATCCCAGTTAGGCTAACACCTTCTTAGCACCCCCACAATCTAACCTACACCCAACCGACCAAACCCCCTAGCTAGCCTCATTAAAACCTTTAACTAGAAAAAAATCCCAAAGGAAAAAAGCCAGAGAAAGGAAAAAGAGTACTAGCCATTAAAGACGAGACAGACATTAACATGATAGGTAAGGAGCAATATTACACTTCCTAGACAGCCAAAGCGGCATATTGTCTACCCAAACCTGACATAACCCATCTCTACCCAATCTAGCAAGCTTATGTGCAATCTGATTATCATTCTTAGAAACATGCTTAAACGAAAGGCGATGAAATTCCTTCAAGTAAATAATATAAAAAATAATAGCATCACTAGTAGAATCCTTGCAATGCATCTCTGAAAGGAATTGGATCAATTCAAGAGAGTCACACCTAATCTCAATTTTTGCACCCTGATCAAAGCCACCATTGTTAAGACCCCACAAGACATCTTTAGCCTCAGCAGAGAAAGGGTCCCTGCATGAAGGAGAATAAGAGCATCAAACTCTTTTGATGAAACTTGAATTATCCACGAATAAGAATCCCAAACCAACAACATCGTTGACCCATGAGGCGTCTGTCCAAAGCATGATTTTCCTATTAACCACATCCTCATCCTGATCCAGATTTAATAATAGTTCACCAGATTCCTTTCCATCAACATAATCCGCCTTACAGCAATGCTCATAATGTCTCCTTAAACAATTGACAACGTCCAAAGGCGTAGTAGATATCCTTCTAACACAAGCAATATTTTGATATTTCCAGATGCACCGAATCCCTAGGAAAACCAACATAAACAGGCTTCTTCATCCGAACGATCTTTTACCATCAGGCAAAAAAATTTCCAAAGAGCGAAAAAGTCATTACCAACAAAATGGTCAATGTGGAAAGACAAGGGGCTTGCAAACCAAAAGGCACGACTGAATTCACACCTGAAGAAAACATGAAGACCATGTTCGTGCTCCATGCCACAGAAGGAGCAACAATCAGAAATATCCATGCATTTTTTAACAAGGTTATTTTTCAAGGCCAAATTTTTTTGGAACATCTTCATAAAAAATCTTGATTTTGGGAGGGATTCTAAGTTTTTAGATTTTTTTCCAATAAGCATATTCGTCTGAAGGGCAGCTAGAAACTCCATACACCATCGAACGCCTGAGATTCTTGTTCTGAAGTAGATTAAGGGTAACTTTATAACCAGATTTAACCGAATACTCCTCATCCCTAATGTAGAACCAGATAAGTTTATCCTCGTGAGCAAAAGAACTGAGATGAATTGACTGAATAGCTTCAGCATCTTCCTTATAAAAATTGTCATCAATCATATGTTTGTTCCAAGTACTATTCGAGCCAATAAGATCTTCAATGGTAGACCAATTCTGATTAGGTGGGGAACAAACCTTAAAAAGCACCGGTCTAGGGATCCACGGATCCTTCCAGATATCCACTTTTTCCTGTTAACAATCTTCCAGCAAAGACCAAGATTGAGAATTTTCCTACCCTCCAACTAACTAGGCCATCCATACGAGGGATGATAGTCAATTTTAGCATTCAAAAAATCACTACCTCGGTCATATTTAGCTCTAAAATTTTTTGGCTAAAGGGGAGTCTAGATCTTTAATAATTCTCCAACCTTGTTTAGCAAGCATCGAAAGATTGAAACAATGAATAACTTTAAAAGCTCTACCTCCAGTTTCCCTACTATTAGTAAGCTTACTCCAGAAGGCCCAAGAAATACCCGCTCTATCAAAAGATGCACCCCAACCGTAAGCTTACTCCATAGCATAAATCAGAATCGCCTGAGCAATAGCTTTAATCATGATCTCCCGACCCGCCACATAAAGCTACCTTTCAGCCCAACCGTTAACTTTAATCAGAATTTTATCCTTGATATCATTGAAAAGCGCATGTTTAGATAAACAAAAATTGGTTTCTAGACCCGATATTTCCCCAGAGTACTACGAACCTCCATCCGGGGAATACTAGCGAGCAATTTTTTATCTGCTGTCTTCACATTAGAACTGAAAACAATATTAATTTTTTGAAAATTAATGACCTGACCTGAAACTGAGCCATAGATTGCCAAGATAGCCTCAATCTGCCTGAATTCGATTTCTGACGCTTTGCAAAATAAAAGGCTGTCATCGGCAAAGAAAAGATGAGACATCAACGGACCATCTCTAGAGGCTTTGAAACCATGTACGACTCCTAACACATCGGTAGCAGTCAAGAGCGAATAGAGCACTTCAGAGCACAAGATAAAAAGATAGGGTGATAACGGGTCCCCCCGCCGAATACCTCTTTCCGGGTAGACAATGCCAGAATGTCACCGTTAACAATGACACTGAAAAAAACCGTGGAAAGGCAAAGATAAATCCATATGCACCAAGTATCAGGAAAACCCATACTCTCATAACAACAATAACAAAGTCCCATTCCACCCTATCGTAAGTTTTAGACATATCAAGTTTAATAGCAGCCTCTCTACTCATTTTATTCCTCCTAGTTCTGAGAGAATGCATGATCTCATGAGCAATAAGGATATTGTCACCAATATTCCTCCCCTGAATGAAAGCACTTTGAGATTTATTAACTAATTTATTAATAACATCCCTCAACCTATTAGTAAGAATCTCAGATATAGTTTTATACAACACATCGCACAAACTGATAGGATGAATATCTTTCATACTCTGCAGGCTTTTAATTTTAGGGATGAGAGCAATAAAAGTATAATTGATATCCCTAGGCATGTCGAAATTATCAAAAAAAATTTTAACAAGATGCCAAATATCATCACGTAACAACTCATAATGTTGTTTGTAAAAAGTAGTTAGAAAGCCATCAGGGCCAGGTGTCTTCAAATCCCCAATGTCCTTCACCGCCCTATCCATCTCCCAATCCTCCACAGTTTGCACAAGATGGGCCGTATCAAAATCATCCGGTCTACTAGAAACGGTACTAAGGGCTGGTCCAAAGTCCATAGGCTTAGACGAGTTAAAAGGATCAATAAAATACCTTTAGGCTCCTTCAAGATATCTTCATGTTTAACACCCATCTTTCGTGTTGTATACTTATGAAAAGTTTACTAGAACATTTATAAGAGTTAGTGTGAAATTCAGTGTGAGAGAGGGAGAGAGAGACTAACCTTTGTTGATATGTAAGAATGAGAAGTGTGGAATTGGAAATGTTAGAATATGTGCTATAATTTGTGAATTAAATGAGCTTATATCATGGAGGATCATTATATTTAATTTACAAATTAATGAGGATTGTGCTGGTACCAGCTTATATTAAAATAATTCCTTGCTGGACTGATAATAAAAAATCAGTCTTACAAAGCTTGAATACAGTAAGTTCGTCTTGAATATCTAAATATTCAGTGTATGGGGTGGTCTATCTTATTAGTGCCCTTCTAGTCAAATTACTGTTTTTTTCCCTCGTTAATTACTTTTCTTTCATTTGTATTTCTTTAACTTCCTTAAGTTCAAACATGATTAAGTAAATCAGGTTTGGTAAGTGCAGCAAACAAAAATGTTTTGCTTTCTTCGTAAAATTAGTTAATAAGTACAATGATCAGAATTAGAGTTGAGATCTCCTACGAAAATCATATGACTATCAGTTAATTTAGTTTGTTAAACTACAATGTTGTCGTTAATGTAATTATATATAACATTATTTATTATTCTCAAACAAGAAATTCAGATAGAAAGTTAGAGAATCAAAATATTACATAATTTTCTGAGTAAGGCTTTAAAGAGTATATGATCCATGTAAAACTATACAAGTCAAAAGAATAAAATATAAGAATTGTCCATTAATATTCAAGTTTACAAGTATGATTAAATCCCACATCCTCCTCTCCCTGTTTGCCATCTGTTCCAACCTCCCCGACCAATTTAGGACCTTGCTGCTAGGATTTACAGTAGCATGGTGACACGTCATATATTTTTCTTAATTAGGCCAACCTCTAACTTCAAACAAATAAAAATGAACCTCTTAATTACTAATGATTTATAATTTTAAGAATTAAATTAATAAAAAAATAGAAGAAGAAATTAAAAATTAGGTTTAATTTTACTTGTGACTCTTAACTTTTACTATAAATCAAAGGTACATCCTCACGTGCATGCACTGCACATGACCATTTAACATGGATTAAATGAAATAGACGGAGATAGTATTTTTTATTGTTGATGAAATTAGATGAGCCTTTGAGAAATATTTTAAAGTTGAGTAGGGTGTCTTCATTTAGAGTGAAGTCTTGAAAGAGTGTAAGTGAAATTAACTAAAAAAATATTTTGACCCCGAATGATGTTGATGTCAAAACATGATTTGTATGAGGCTCCTTAAGATATGCAAGCTAAAACATATGACTTGGAAATATACAAACGATTGCATATATATATAGTATATGGATTTTTTGTGGTTTGGCAATACCGATAACTAAGGGAAGTTTGATTCATCAGGGGATAGATAAGATTTGAACGACCTACACGATTTCAAGTGAAAAAATAAGAAATAAGATAAACAAGTTATTTTTAACATCTGAGCAAATATGGAACCGTCAGAATCAGATATCACGGTTTAAATCTAACTTTTCTTTCTATTATTGCTCCTCAACGGTGGAGAAACCTATCTATATAAATATATAGGCAACAAACATGTTATCTACACACATTATTAGTATTATTGTAGACGCTTTTGGCCTTAAATCTGAGTAATAGAACATGACTAACAATTTTGTTAGAATCAAGATCCTACCTAAAAATTCAGGATCATAGAGAGGTCATGCAAATCAGATCAGATCATATTATATATATGAAAAACATACCCATGCGGCTTTGTCTAATTTTTTATAATATTTTATATACTTGTAATTTGAGAAACTATAAAACTTGTCATTCTGTTAAGATATAAGTGTTAAAATTAATGGTCAGTTAAACGCTGTTAAAACTCCTCCACAGTTTTTAACTTCTTCATTTCCCACATTTTTTGGATTCATCAAATAGTTTTCCTCCATTTTCACCTTCTATAAATAACCTCATAATTCACTCCATTTTTAGATCTCGATTCTCAAATTTCTTTAGAACCTAAATTAAATGTGAACCATGTCAAAGCAATAAAATGTTTTGCTGGAAAAATAGGAAGTTTTGTAAAAGCAACATGAAGAATTGCTCAGATACCAGTAAGCGAGGCTTATTTTGGACGTGTTATAAATGTCCTGGCTAAACCTATTGATGGTCCAGGTGAAATTTCCACTTCTGAATCTCGGTTAATTGAATCTCCAGCTCTTGGTATTATTTCGAGGCGTTCTGTATATAAGCCTCTCAAACATGGCAATAAAACTGCTAGTAAAAATCTGAAATAACTAGTTATAGTAGGCATGAAGAGGCTAAATGAAATAAAAAATGTTCTTTTTATACATATGTTTAGAAAGCACTTCCCTAAGTTTCTATTTTTGAAATATACAAGGATAAGAAAAAATATCAATTGCAAGTTTGAGTAATAGTAATGAGATTTCCCAATATCATGTTAAGAATAGCTAGAATTTCTAGAAGAAGATGTCATTCGTTTGATGAGAAATAATATCAAAAATTCGAGTGGCTGAAGCTGAAGCAACTACTTTTGAAGTAACAGAAAGAAAATCAACGACTGAAGTGGGAGAGTCAAAGTCGAAAAGAGGAGTCCTCACTTCTTTTTCTCATTCTTTGTTCTTTTTAAAATACAATGTAATCTTATAAGCTCCTCCAAGTTACATTCGAGGAAGCTTTTATTCATATTTTTTTCCTGAGGTTCATGATTCTAAGCTGTTGTTCTATGTCTTTATCTGGTTGCAAGCAAAGCATATATTGATTCCTTATGCAACAATGTCATTTCCTCAAAAAAATAATGGAAAGGGTATGTGTAGATAAGATAGATGTTGTTTAAGATGCATTTATTCTGGTTGTACACTGATTGGAATTTCAGGTGGATGCATGATGACATATTTTGTTATGGTCTATCCCTCCCAATGAAGAATATATTATTATGTATAATAGAAACCATGGCAATATCTATAGTATATTATAATTAATTTTATGTTGAAGAATGGAAAGTAAAGTGACACGTGACCCATATTTTAATTGAGGTAATAAAGAATTTAGGAATTGAGATATAAAAATAAAAGAACTTATGTTATTTATATAATGTGTAAAAATGGAGGGAAGCTATTTGACGAATCCCAAAAAATGAGAGAATGAAGGAGTTAAAATAATGGAAAGTAGATGTAGATTTAACGACGTTTAACTGAGAGTTAGTTTTAACACTTTTATCCAATAGAAATGTGTGTTCTATAGTTTTTTAATTATAAGGGTATAAAAATACAAAAAAAAATTAAGGGAATAGTTTGCATCTAAAACAAACAATAGGGGTATATTTTACATTTTAAACATAATAATATTATGAAAAAGGACCATCTGTGAAACTACATGAAATTTCTTGTATAGTTAAAGAATAAAATGTAAATCTCACTATATATTTTTATTAGATGCAAACTTAAATAAATAGGTAACAACTAAGCTTGAAACAGATTATATGCATATTATATATTCTTTCATACGAATATACTATAAAATCAGTGTCTGTGGATTTAGCCGGTCTTCACAAGACCTCCGGGACCTAGTCGGAGAATTACGCTTCGAAAACCCGATGCGAGTGAAAAAAATAATTTTTAGACACTTTTACATTAACATAGGAAGAGAGAAATATTTTTAGACACTTTTCTCCAACTATTTTTTGGTGCATAACCCCATGATATGATCGATATTAAAAATATAAAAAATATTATAAATATTGTCCCATGATCTGTTTGTACCAGACATCAAATTTGACACTTGACAATAGGATAATATTTATAATATCAAAACAATGTTATCCAAACATTTATAAACTTGGTATGAAAGTCTCTTATAATATATCATGTGTCATTCTCTAGCTGTTATTACGTAATGTATCACTTTTCTTTAATTTTATCATGCCACATAGGATTAACAATATCAATTAGTATATTAGAAATTAATAATTGTACATAACTACTAACTAATGATAATAAATTGTTTGTTTTAACGAAAGATTAATCTATTATTAATATTCCATTAATATTTTAAGTGTGGTATGTTAATGTCTATTTATTTGGACAAAATATAAGTTAATTTGGCCAGTGGTTCTAGTTCTACCCCTTTGGTGAAGTAATCTATGGCGATTATAGAAAATTTGTTCTATCCTTTCCCCATGGATAAAGGCCCAATCAGATATATCCCCACTTAGCAAAATGCCACATGCTGGGTATAAAATTCAAGACTCTGGCGATTGGTGGGGATGTTTGCAGATCTGTGGTACTTATCGCATTTTTGCACGAGGTGGGGCGATCATACCCTTGCCTTTTAAGTTTGTGGTGTAAGGCTCTTGCATCACTATAGTTTCCGTTGACTCCTTCATGAAAATCCCTCATCACAAACAGAACTTGATGCACCTTAGGTAAGGATAGGTGACCAGTTTTTTGTACAAGAACTTATTTATGATCACATAGTTGGCCGATATGAGATGTAACTTCTACGCTTCCTTTCTGTCTTGAAGAAAAACTTCGTCTCACAGGTATTTAAATATTGGGATCATATAGGAGGGGCTTTGCACAACTTTTCCATTTCCATAATTTCATGGTCACTTATGTTGGGTTGGGCTACGTACTCCACTGGGACCATCATGTTGATCTGTGAGTCAAATACTGAAGCTAACTTAGCCTGGGCACCTGCATATGTGTTTTGACTTCTTGGGATTTGTTGAATCGAGTAAGAGCTGAATTGTGCTAGAACTGACTTTACTCGAACGAGGTATTTGGTCATGTTGTCCCCCTTGGTATGATATTCTCCAATAATTTGATTCACTACTAGCTGTGAATTGCTATAGATCATTAGGGTATTTGTGTTCATGTGTCGGGCCAACTTTAAGCCAGTTCATAATGCTTTGTACTTAGCCTTGTTGTTAGAACCTTTAAATTGAACCATGATCATTCTTAACAATGAAGCAAGAAAGGAAAAATGGTAATTAGTGAACTAAATAATCCAAAAATAAAAAAATGGTATATTTATATCCAAAACAAAATTATTTATTTATTTTTAGTGACACTTATTTAAATTAATTAACACTCATGATCATTCTTTTGCTATTTGATTAGCATTTGGTGAAGAAATAAAAAAATGACAATTAATAGACCATGTAGTAAAAAAAAGCACGACCATGCTAATCATGTATGAAATTAAACATTTTTTTTCATAGATTAATTTATTTTTCACATAAAATTATCAATTTATTTACTAAACAATTATATATATATATGTAAAAAAATGAAAAATTGATAATAAGAATTTGTATAGATACCATTTCTTCACATTAACACATTCTATCAATACATTCTATCAATGCACTTACGCACCTTCAATTTTTAACTAATTAGTTAATATACAACGAATTTGTATATTAACTAAGAATTTGTATATTAACTAAGAGATGTTTATAGGAGTTGATCGAGATAGTAAGAATTTGTATCTTATATAACTAATTAGTTAATATACAATTACGAATACTCTAGTATGGATTAATTGAGAGTCATGGAGAAATGAAAAGAGTTGGAAAGATGAAATGAATTTTAAGATGAAAAAGACTCGTGATGATAAAATTGCACAACCTTTAATTTTTTCTATAGTTTTTTTACCTTTTTCATATTATTTCGCAACATATTTCGGAATTATAAGAATATGTATCGATACCATTTCTTCACATTAACACATTCTATCAATACATTCTATCAATGCACTTACCCACCTTCAATTTTTAAAATTTATTTCAACACTTAGAAAAACAATTATTGACAAAAAATGCATATTCATGCTATAAACTAAATAGTAAGTTTTTCAACATATTTTTTTTTCTTTTTTAATTAGTGGTGCGTATTGGTTTGTTATTTTTCTTTTCTAATTTTTACACGTTGTCTTTGCGTAACTAAGTTGATATAGTTTTTTTTATAGGAATAGTATTGTAATTTTTTATTTTAATCAACTAATTATTTCATCCATATTTTTGTTTAATTTTAGTTTCAATGAATATTTAGAGACTATATTTTTCATCATTTAAAATCATATTGATTTATAAATTTCATGCGTAACATAAGTATTTAACTATTATTTAAGAAAAATTAAGAATAAGTCACTTTTAAAAAGAAAAAAAATTGTGATACGTAATATAAATAAAAAAATCATTGTATTCTAAAAGAACTTGGCATCAAAATTTATCCTCACTCGCATTGAGTTTAAGTTTATATAAAATATATTATTGAGAAAATTATAAATTATAGTCTCAAATTATTAAATTATCATTTATAATTGTGAATTATTATTTATATTTATTGTTTACTATCAAATATAACTTTCTGTTCATAAAACTGTAATTGAGATTTAGAACAATGTCATTTTGATTTGATAAAATTAAAAAATGACGCCTATCAATACTACCTCATTTTGAACCCCTCCAAACTCAACCCTTGTCTCCCAGCTCGATTAAACTCAACCCTTGCCTCGCCTCACAGCTCAGCTCGAGGAAACCCTCTACTTTCACAGCTCCATTAAACCCTCGCCCAGCTCCTTTCCCAGCATGATTGAAGGTAAACAAGCAGTAGCAACTATTTCGCGTCTCGTAAGCTACAGATTTCGCATCAGTAGATTTCACGTCTCATAAGCTACAGATTTCGCGATTCTTCTTCCTTCGCGAGCAGTAGCATCTATTTCGTAGAGGTAGCTCGTGTTCTTTGCAGACGAGGTTGCTCGCATATAGGTAATTGATTCTTCGCGATTCTTCACGAATTTGTAACTGTAGCCCGTTTGTAATCTCAATATGACTTCTCCTTCTATTATAAAGTAGCAGACAAGTTACTGTGAGAGTGCATACTATCTCTGCAAAGCATTGATAAGGTTTTTAGCAATCAACTTCGGTATAAAATAGTAATTCTTTAGCCTCTTGAAAGTTTTTTGGTCAAAGTTTAGAATCCCTAAGGAATGTGATTCTATGAATTATTTGGGAATTCCTCTCTTTATTAGTGCGCCTTAAAGCTAGTGGTTAATCTCTATAAAATTAAAAGTAAATTAGAATCAACTGAAAAATGGATAAGTATATAAATAAATTTCTATAAATATATTTAGTTATATAAGCAAAACCATAGCTACTTAATAAGCTAAAAATCTTAAATTTTTAGCAGTATTGTAAACCTCGCAACATAACAATATAAATTTACATAAAATTGGTCTCTAGTATCTATTAGTTATATAAAATTAGTTTAATCCTTCATGTTTGTTCGATAGAATTTTGTATGGTTTATTTATGTAATCTATTAAGTTATTAAATTAACCTTATCTTATTAATTTAAGATTTTTATTTGTTTGTCATGATCTTACAGTGTGGATATGATCTTTAATAACTATGTTAACTCCTCTTGTCATATACATAGAGTTCCCTTTTAATAAAGAGTATAAAAGTAATATTTCGGGTTTTATATAAAACTTTCATTTTCCGATCAGGTAAGATTTTTTCACATAAAGCAAGATAGATAATTTTTGTAAGATACATATGCATTTGCAATAAAACATTTAAAAAAATTCCTACATATTTTATTGCCCGCTTTAATGGCACAAACTTCCATCTAGTCTAACTTGAAAAATGACAGTTAAATACATTCTGTCAAAACATATGTTGGTTTAGGTGTGAAAAATAATATTATCCTTAATCAATCCAATTCAATCATTTTTATAACCTGAAACATAAGATGATCTGAGTTTCTTGAGCTTAGATGAATTCTACTTTGAATGTTAAAAGAACTTGGTTAATGTTTTCAAAATAAGAATAAAACAATGGAATTATGTGTTAGTTAAAAAGTGTTAGTTTCAAATTTAATGATTCTGAGTTTTTTTGTCCATTAAATCTAAGGTGAAGGAGGTACGTGTCATTTTACAAACTATAAGAATGACCGTTTTATTTAATCTAACTTTATTGTGTATAAAATAAAGTTTCTCTTAAAAAAACACGAACCTTTCGGAGGTTTTCTTTTCTTGTTTATTTTTTATAAATTGAGTGAGTTGAAGTTGTAACTTTTTGTAAAATTTAGACCATTCATTTTGAATAGGCGTACGATTACTAACTGGAAAAATTACGTATCAATGGCATAGTGGGAATTTACAGTTATCTTGGTATTAGAGCAAATGAGAGTGACTTGGCAGTGCTTTTAGCTATGCCGGAGAGTTAAGGTAGCTAAAAACAATGGTGGTTTGGGTTAGAATCATTGTGGAATAAGATTCTTTAGCTGTTGTGGATTGGTGTTTGGGCAAGAAATGTAGGAGTTGGAAGCTAAAGAATTTAGTGGAACAAATTAAGGAGTATGGGGTGGTTTCTTATATGGATTAGGAATTTAGGAGACGTCTTAACTCTTCTGCTGATTCTATTATTTGCTTCTAATATGTAGTAAAAGGAGAAGTCATATTTAGATTGTATGTAACTAGTGAGACGTCACCCAAATCCCATTGTGGTTAGGTCTGTGAAGCAAGGATAGTGTTAGGACCGTTGATCCACTTAAATCGTTGACAGACGTGTTATTAGTGAGCTTTTTTATCTCCACTAGATCCATATGATTTAGCTCTCCCCTTATTAAGTGCATGTTAGTTAGTCCCCACCATTAGTATCAGAGCCACGAATATTTTTGGGCATATTAATGCTTATATTTCTTTTTAAATTATGCATACATGTCTGAAATCAGCTTTAATTCTGTCACTACAATCGCTAATATAGTAGTTTCATCTTCTGAAACAACCAACATCATAGCTTATCAGGATATTAAAGAAGCTTTGGATAAATAGATTATACCCAAAGTTAAACAAAAAATAATTTATAAAATTGTAACTTTTGATTTTACCAGCAGGAAAATAATTAAAACTTTTGAGCATGTTATTCCTTTATAAAATAATGATGTTATTATCTATTTGTTACATATCTAGGATCTGTATCCTTTTATGCAAAAATATAAATATCTGCATATATGACTAGTTCAGATAGCTTTAAAGCTTTTGATTTTACTTGATCAAAATACCAGTATTCAATGTACCCTTAGAGATGGTCGTTGTCTCAACTAGAAAGCATCCTTTATGGGAGCCATTGAAACTAGTCTTTCACATGGACCAATATATTTTAATATCTATCTGAACTTGAGTGTTGCCCTCTCTGACAGTAATTTATCTAAAGTCTTAGAACTTAAAGTTATATCTTTTAACTATGAGTATTTACCAGGATCTTCTCATTTTGCTAT
>QANY01010607.1:0-26587 GCA_003255025.1 Datisca glomerata
AAAATAAAAATTGAAAAAAGACTAAAAGTAAAAAAAAAGGCAAACCCTAATTTTGCTTCTCCTCCAATTAAAGAAAATTAATTGGTAATGGTTAATTAGTGCTCTCGCTCACTAATTAATGTTGAGAAAAAAGAAGAAAAGATTACAAAAGTGGAGGAAGAAGAATGCTTTATTTTCAAAACAAGTTTTCTCTCAAAATTATTAAGAGTGAAAAATGAATTCTGAGAAACAAATGGGAGAGGGCAACCTATTTATAGGCAAGGAGAGTAGAGTTCACCGAAAACTCATCAGTTACCTGCACTATTTTTTCCATAAAAGTAAAAATATTTTACATTACAACTTTTGACTAATAATAGTAAAAGGGACAAATAGTTGCCTAATAATTTGACAACTAGTACAATAATTATAGAAAAAGATAAAATATAAAGCTTCATTGATAATTGTAATCTTGGACTTTACGTCTTCATTATTGCTTTGCCATGATTGTTGTTTTCAGAAAGTCATTGTGACTATTGTTGTATGTTGGAGTCCTTGATAATTGTTATCTTAGATTCTTGTGTTCTGATTATTGAATTTTAGGAAAACCATAATTGTTCGTCTTGAAGTTCATTATGACTATCGCAATATGCTGCGAAGTCATTATGATATTATTTTCAAACTTCTTGATTATTTGATAATTTCAACATTGGCATTTTGCCAAAGGTAAATTATTTTATTCATCATCACTCAGATTAATGTCATCAAAAGGGGTCAGAGTCTTGAAATGCATCATTGGCCCATTGTGGTAGGACGTAACCTTGTAATTTATTCATATCCTTCAATTGCTGAGGGAAGGCTTTGGATGATTAACCTTTCTAGATATTTGGTTTAATTGGGTGATTTGACTCTACTTATGATTCAGAGTCAAAATTGCTATTGTCTTCTAGGAGGAGAAGCATTTTTTAGATTAATTCTTGTTTCAATTTGGATTAACACTTTGTGGCCTTTGATTTTCCTTTTGAAGATGGTTTGGATTCGGGTATGGATTCTTTGGATGAATTTGGACTGCATGGTTTAATTTCTGGATTTGGGTTAATGGGCTCATTAATTTTTAACGGAGCCTGGGTAAAAGGGTTTGCCAATTTTAGGATAGGATGTATTTGCAAATTCGTGGTTGAGGGAGACAATTATTTTTTGGTAGTAAATTTATTCCACCATTTAACATAATATTATCTTCATTGTTGACAATAGGTTCTTCATCCTCATTATCATAAATAGGAGATTTACTAGGTTTCTTCTAGTTCAATGAATTCATAATTTTTAATTAAATTCTCTATTTTGAAAAGATTTAATTCTCTTGTTATTTCTGTGTTTGAATATTTTAATTCTCTTATTTCAATTTTGTTATTTCCTTTTTGAATTCTTGTAAAGTAACTTCTTTTTACTTTCCCTTATTCTTTTGAATTTTTCGAGTATTTGTGAAATGCTTGCAGTATTGCTATCGTTAGACTTAGTATTTTTTTCTTTTTAACTTCCTAAAATTTTCAAGATATTCTTGCTTTAATTCTAGATTTTTAATTTTACTAATTAAATATAATAAGAGTTTTCTTGTTCTTCATTTTTATTTAAGACATTAACAATGTTTTTACAACAACTATCCTTACATCCCATTAAGATGTTTTGAGAATCAATGTCAGAGCTTGAAGTGTTTAATTCTTCAGATTTATAGGATTCAAATTCTTCTAAATCTTCATTACTACTTTCATAATAATATATTGATTCATAATTCTAAACGATTCTTGTTTATCTTCGTCAGATATTTTTAATTGATTATTTTTTAACTTATGTTGGAAAAATGACCATTCTGGTCATATTTAAAACATTTGATTTTACTTCTATCAATAAATTATTTATTGAATTTTCTTTTAAAATAATTTTTATTCTTAGAAAAATATTTGTCAAAATTTTATTTTTCTGTTTGTGGTATTTTCTTCTATAAGGTTTGTAAATTCTTTTAGGATTAAGATGAGAAATTTTCCCATTCTTTTGGGAATGAGCAATAGTGGGTAAACCATACTACTCGTAGAAATTACCTAATTCATATTTGACAGTTTTCTTTTCTTTTTTTTAATTTGTTTGTTAACTTTCATGTTTATACACATTCTTAGACCTTCTTTTTGAATTATAGTGATAATTGTAACATAGGTGACACTGTTATAGTCTATATTTCCTATACCAAACAAATTTGGTAAGCCATTGATGAGGTTTTCTTTCCAAAATGGTTTATTCATATCAACCCTTTCCATTATATTGGAAAAACATATATTTTTGTATCAACCAAAAACACTTAGGGTAAGACACCTAAAATTGGTTAATTGGTCATGGATACACGAAGTAACATTACTTGACGTTCCAATGAAATGTTTAATATTGTGTAAATAAGTATATTGATGGCATCAAGCATTGTTTCCTGATATTCTCCAACAATTAGGGTTCTTTCAGTATCCGTTTTTACTACTGAAAGGATGATATTTTTGAATTCTTCACTAAGAAACTTTTTCCACCAGGATTGAAGCATTCTTGTGAATTCTTTGACTAAGAGCTTGATTACCTCATTGTGAGGTAAATTGTGTGTGATGATGTAACTATTGGCTAACATAGACATAGCGGTAACTTGTTGAGGGCTTCCTGTTCTGAGAGCCCATCAATATTTTATTCATATAATTTTTCTGCAGAAATAGAAAATTGATTAACTGAAAAAAATTCAGTAGTTCGAATATCTAGAGGAATAGGTTTTTTGTGCCATTTCCTTTCTAATTTATTAATTTCTAAATTTTTAAAATTTTCTTCAATATTATGAATGGTTGAAGAAAATTTTCATAATATTGAAGAGAATTTTAAAAATTTAAAAATTGTGACTATTCTTTTAACTCTTGGTTAATTACCTTAACAGAAGTAGATAACTCAACGGATTTATTCTTCAATTCTTGAAGCATTTTATCAATCTTCTTATTGAGGGGAACAATATTCAGAGTGATCTTTTTTGAAAGATTTACTAAAAGTGTTTCTTTTAGAGATTCAGGGTTTAGTTTCATGAAGATCACCAGCCTTGTTTTCAACTTTATCTTATTATTTTCCTATTGTTATTAAACTTTGATTGTTGTAATGCAGGATTACCCTTGTGACCTTGTCTTGAATCCAAAAAAAAATGAACATTAAATATGAACAAACAATATTTTCAAGATAAAATTTGTGAATAGACAACAAGTTAGAGGAGAGTTGAGGAACACAAAAGACTTTAGACAAAGAGAAAGACTTAGAATGAGTATGAGGAGTACTGGAACCCGTATGAGATATTGGCAGAGACTGCCCATTGCCAATGGATATGTGTTCTTCACCATTATATTCAGAAGGAGTGAAGATGTTGTTCACATCAGGTGTAAGATGGGTGTTACACCCAATGTCAGTAAACCATACCTGATAACCTGTTGATGAAAGGTATAAGAGATGACAGTCATGGCTGAGAGACTTGCAAAGGGACTCCTACCCTGATATGAAAAGTTCATGTGATGAAAGCAATACAAGACATGTCAGATCTGGCCTTAAATTCTGTTGGACTAGGCATTGTTATGGCTCTCATAGTTGAAATTGGTATTTGACTTGAAGTTTTGAAAGGGATGGATGGGAGGAGCACCAAGAACAGAGGGCAAAAGCGAGGGATTCCAATTTTGAGATCTCCCTCCTATGTATGTGTTGAATCATCCAGAGTTACATCTGGATTCCTCTGAAGTTCCTGCCTCTATTGGTTCTTATGTTGGGAAGGGAGGCAAAGAGAGCAGTATTCTGAAAGATTGGATCTTGAATTTTTGTTAGAACTCCAGGAAATTTTCTTCAGATTTAAGGAGCACATGGAGCTCTTAAGAGATAGAGGCTCAGACCTAGTACGAAATGATGTTCGCAGGGTGTTATATTCAGTGGGGAGGCCATTGATAGTGTAAATCAGGACGTCCTCGTCATCTATGTTAATAGAGACAACAATGAGTTTATCTTTTACCTCTTTTATTCTTTGGATATATGAGTCTATATTCTCTAAGGCTTTCTTGGTGATAGACTGAAGATCCGACTTGATTTGAAGGATGTTGGTTCATGAAGTTGAGGAGGATCTTCTCTCGATCAAGTGCCAGACTTCTTTTGAAGTCTAGCTACCAACAACGTAAGACAGCACTATGGGGGATAAAGTAGCATTGATCAAAGTCATCAAGGCTTGATCATGGGCTACCCAATGTTCGAATTTGGGATTGTAGACCTATGTGTTGTCACCATTCTTGATTGTTCTTGGTGGGCATGTAATGGATCTATCGACGTACCAAAACACATAATGTGCTTTCAAGATTTCTGAAATCCGGTACCTCCATGAAACAAAATTGCTCGAATATAACCGAATGGAGATCAAATTGCAGATGTTGGATAGAAGGAATATGGGTGAATGTGATATGGACTCGTCACTATTGACAACAAAAGGGGGAACACATTCTTGTGGAGACAAAGAATAGGGAATGGATTGAGTTCCAATGTTTTCTTGATTTTCAGCGGGTTGGATTTCAGTGTTCTCATCCATGGGTAACGATGTTTGTCGATAGTGGCTCTGAAACCATGAAGAATAATAGAAAAAGAGAGAAAGAACTCAGAAGAATTAGAAAGAAGATATGTGAGAGGAGTAGAGAAGATGAAAGAAGAGGAGAGAAGAATAAAGGAGAAAGAATGCTTTACTTTCATTAACTGAAACTAAACTGAGGAAAGAAACTAAATACATGGAAGAAGAAGGAGCCAATGACAAGTGGAGACATAAAGACCAAAATACCCTTAACTACCAAAACTAATAGAAAACAATACTCACAAATAACCCTTTACTTTAATAATAGTGAGATTACAATGCTAGACATCTCACATTATATTACCATGATCGTAGAAGATTTGTAATTAGAGAAGATATATGGCCGTCAACACTCATTGTTTTTACTCTAATTAGATTCATCGCAAGTACATTACACGTGGTTAGAATATCATAATTGTTCTTAAACTTTATTGAATATTTATATACATTATGCACGTAATTTAATTTCTTGTTACGATTTTGAATCAAAACACTTACTATTAACAGATACAAAAGGCAAATGTGGATGTTATTATTATTATCAAATTAAGAATAACGCTTACACACAGTAATTTAAATATGAGTTCTTCTTACAATTTTGAATATTCAAAACACTTAGTAATGCATATATATCTACTTATACGCATATATACTACACACAAATATATATATATTACTTAAAAATGCAATTCAATGTTTTTTTAAAACTAAATTGCATAAAAAATTATCTTTCTCTTGTTTAGATCATGAACGAATGGTATAACAACAAAAACATTATTAGAAAAATATGAAAATATGAAAATTTATCATTATTATTTATCATGTGAATCACTTGTGCTTTACAAAATGTCACTCACCATTTTTAAATATCTGGCAATTCATTTGATTCAAATCAATGTTGCAAATAACTAAACGATTAATGATAAAAAAGGGTAAATTCAATTTTCATTTGGTGGTTTAGGAACATAATAAAATTAAGGTCACTAAAGTTCAAGGACAATAGTGTCCAAAAAAATATGACAATTTTGTAATGGCGATTATTATTATTATGAAAGATAAATCAATCATGATCATCACATATAGATTATGAGGTCTTAAAAATGCCCAAAAATATAATTTTAATATCTACTAATTAATTATTTACATTATACAAGAGAATGGTCATCAGCAGAGTTAAATTAAATTAGTTGATTAATTTATGAATTATGAACCGATCATAAATCATCACACGTAGATTATGAGATCATTTTTGGTATTATATGGATGAGAGTGTAACAAAATTGTACAAAAATATAATTATAATTGAGGATTAAATACCCTTTTACCCTATGTACTTTAATGTTAGTCTCAATATAGATATGAGATTATGAAAAATCTCAATTTCGATCCTATAATTTCACAATCAATTCAATCTAAATATTCGGTTACTATTCTATCAAGATAGTCAAATGAACCCGTACATTTGTTGAGTTATTTACCCACGTGAAAAATATGTGGCATGAGTCTGACGTGGTGAGAGATCAGTTCATTCTTACATACTTTATACATATCATATTTTTCTAAGTTACTATCCGTGTCTGGTATATGAGTTTTACTTTGATAAATAGTACATATATACCAAATTTTAGTGCATATACACCTTATCATTTAATTGTATGTTTGACTCTGTTGACAGAATAGTGAGGGAAGCTGTAGAGTGTATGTTTGTGAAACTATAAGATCTAAATTAAGATTTACTAAAACTTAAGGTCTAAATTGAAACTAATAGCAAAGCACAAGGGCCAAAGTGTATTGTACTTTATAATTTATGGAAGATGGATGGCCAACTATCAACTAAACATAGATTATAAGGTCATTTGGATGTGTATGGATAACAACATTTTAAAATTGTTCAAAAATATAATTATTAAATTAATAATTAATTATAAAAGAATATGAAACAATCATAATTAATTAATTGTAACTAATTCTCATGACTACTAGCATATGCCTGATGATTTCTTTTCATACACGTGCTTGAGCATTGCTTTATATATGTATAGAAACTTTATAAATTGATATAATGCAATATAGTCTTTGTTATCCTTGTAAGGGTCCACATGAAGAGTTTATATTGAGCTGAAAATTTGCATGTCATTTCATATTCCTACAAACGTCAAGTGGACGATGTGACGTAATGAAACCTCATTTATGGAAAATTTTCGATTTGGATCACTCACCATACAGGGGGTACTTTCGGCTTACCCGGACCGTTGAAATGTTATTTGGTCTAAATCGGCCTTAAATAAAAAAAAATCAAAAAAATTTAAGATGGGACATACTAGACTAAACAAGAGTTTTTTTTTAAACTAATGCACGTGTCTGTGGTCATGCAATTTTTTTATTTGAAAATTAATGACGATGTCAATCATTGAAAAATTAAACATAAATCCCATTATGAGTTAAAAGGTAAAATAATAAGACAACAATAAAATAAAATAAATCAGACATAAGCAGAGAGTGGATTTAACATATTTTATTAATAAATTACGTAATATATGTTTCATAATATTTACATATATTGTACAATAACAAAATCTACAAATATGGTGAAACTTCACAAAGAGCTAGCAGCGATTTTAGATGAGATTAATAAATTTTATACCTTGTCATTTTCATATTGGTCGAGCTCTGTGTTCATGATTATAACCATAGGAGAACATACTATCTCATGATCTTCATCCTCATCTTTTAAGCATTTTCATTTCCCAAATGCCTCACTTGCTGGACTAAGAGATGTTCCCTTTCGTCGCAACTCCTCATCTAAAAACACTGCTAGCTCTTTGTGAAGTTTCACTGTATTTGAACCTTTAGTTTTAGCATGCATCATCAACGGGTGCAACCCTCTGTATCAGTCAATGGAACCTGGACAGCATGTCAAGCTGGTAATTATAGACATACATAATGAGAGTTGAAAAATAACTACTAATAATTATATGTAGGTCATATAAACAAAACTAATAAAAACACGCATATTTTATCATATTTAAATATAAAGAGTGTTATTTATTTATATTGAGGTGAACAATTTACATAGATGTCGGTCAAGGACAAGCAATTTTATCTTACAAAAAGTACCAGAAAATATTTATCTTACAAAGCATTTTACTAAAGGTTATAAAATATTAATAAATAATATCTTTCTCTGTTTTATTTGTAGTTTTTGTGATGTCATCTCACTCAAAGTTAGATGTTGACCACGTAGTGAATGGAGGAGGATTATATCATCGCCAAAATACTTTTGTACAGTTTTCAAAGATAGATTATTCCTACACATCGTTTGGATTAGTGGGCTCTAACTTCCATCTAATCGGTGAAATGTCTGGAGTTTTTTATTTCCATATTTGTTTATGTTTTTTTAATGATTCTCCCCTATTCATTTTATATCTCTGTTGAGATCTCTTTATAATTGTCTCTTGATTTTTTACACTCATATATGTGCCTTTGAAACTTAGAAATCAAAGATAAAAATCATATTCATTATACAAAATATGACCAAAGTGTAAGATGCTAAGAGTAGTTGACACTTTTCCTATAGGTCCTGACACACAATAATCAAAATCTATTGGAAAAATTAAGAGGTTCATAATATTCATATAACAAACCACCAACAAAAAATTCAATAGTTAAATTCACTCAATCCAACATTGAAATTCAGCAAAATTGGACCACTACGAACTTATATGAAAGTGACCAAACCTCCAAACCTGAAAATCAAATGAAAACAAAGTTCAATAATTCATTCACATGAAGAAGTACATAAAACCATGAACTGTAAATACAGAGTCAATCTTCAGAGCCAAACCTACATATAAGGTGCTGACGCGTAGAAGAAAAAAAACAAAGACTAAGACTAAAAAAACCCTAATCATATATTGAACACTGAAAAAATTTAACATACTATTAAACTAAAAATAAGAAATCACAAAATCCGGATGAACATACATAAAGAGAAAAAACAGCAAAAGCACTTAAAAAATCATATAAATATCAAATTAACACTTGTCACTAAAAAAATTCTAACTAACCTTACAAACTAAAAATAATCAATCACAAAATTCACATGAACAAATAGAACACCTCAAAACTCAATAAATTCTTAAAAATAAAAAAAAAACATATTAAATCCATAAGACAACATAAATCAAATTTTAATATTAAACTTAACAAAATAGAATCATCAAATAACAACAAACTCAAAAAAAATTTCACCCACCTTCACAACAGAAAACTAAGCAAATACAAAAGCATACGGAGGAGAATTTTTAAATGTCAGTGATAACTAAATCTAATTTATACACAAACAAAAAAAGTCACCATCCGACATATCATGACCGATTCGAATCAAAACAAACACCACCGATTATCGAAAGAGAGAAAAATTCAATAAGAAGACAAAAACATATCATAATGAAAAGGAGCATGTATTATAAAATGTTATATACCAATATACACTTAAAGAAAAGTTGTAGTATTTCTTCCCCACATTCAAGAGGCACCTTTAAAATTTTCCTTCTGAGAAATCAAGATCACAAGGAAGAAAGTAACATATAAATCTAGATGTCTTCTGCATAGGAATTACCCTTCTACAACACATCAATATGCATATGCATGTTGCCAGCTACAATTGTATGAGATAAAAAAAGATGAACATTGGAAGCAGAGAAACTTCACAATCTAGTCAACCTACAAGGACCACATAATATAAGTATTTAACCTAATAAAAGAACCTACGACCATCAAAGTAGGAGATCATTGAAGCTTCCTTTTTTAGTCTATCGTCAAGGCCTTTTATTTGGATTAACACTTCATAACACAGAATTACAAAGGTAGTGAAGACCGAGACACCAAAAGTCTCGAATAGAATACCAGTTTCTGCATATGTAAAATTCACATCATCATAATATTGCCTAATGTTGAGCTTAAAATAAGATAGGAACAATGGTAGCTTTTCAAACTCAGCTACAGAGAAATCATGAAATTATGAAAATAAAACAATCATTAAAAAGTACAAGAGAATTTATATCTTTAGAGTTATTACTTCTTAAATAAAATTGATTATTTGTACAATTCTGCAAATACATGGTATTCAAATCAGAAAGTATGAGTAGAAAATTATTTTATTCTTCAAGTTTTATATTTTGCAAATGAGTTTGCAAACTAAAATGAAAAAGAAAAATTATCCAAGCTTGAAATACACAATAACCATCACTGCTTCTTATTCTCTATATGTAACTTACACATCACACTTCATCAAGTTATAACACCTTTCTAAAGTCAGTAACCTATGACATGTCATTAGACATTTTGTCATAGAAATTTTTACTCTTTGCTACAGAGAATCATACCATCAGAAAACTAATACACCAACTTGAGTAGGTAAGCGAAACAATAAGGATCGAAAGCAAAAAAATTCATTTCGTATAGAAAGTAACGAACTTTGATAGAATTCTCATATTAAAGACAGTGAACTCTCAATCTTCAGAACACATATATGCTGGAAAAAAGTGAAGTAGACCATCTTTGCTCCTACAAAGGTTTTCTATATCAAATGACAACATAATAGTAGGAAAACCCCATAATTCTCATCATTTTTGCTTGAAAGGTCATCAATTTACAGTCTCCATGTCCCAACGCTATAGGGAAAGGATATACAGGATCATTGTAAGCAAAAATGAGGAAAATTTGATAGGTTTAGAACTAAGAGTTGTCATCGCGAAAGCTATCGATTGTTGTCTCTCTTACGTGCTATATTGTTTCAGATTACAGAACAAAAACACAGAGCAAATTAGACAGAGAAAACACACACAAATGAGCATATTATCTATTTACCAAAAAAATACAGACATCCAAAACCATATCTAAAAATTAAAGTTATACTAACTTAGGAAACACACTGCTAAACACAGACTTAACCACCACAAAATCTATAACACACACATATATATAGACAGAAGATTTAATAAGACGAATTAACAATGATTACCTCTTACAGTCAAGTACAGCTGCACATGGCACATATACTCTCTCCTCTCAATCCTCCAACGAAAGGTACACGATCCAACAGCTGAATGCACATGGGTGCTCATGTATTCACAAGCTCAACAATTCAAATAGCCCCCCAGGCACCTCCACGACAGGAAGCTACAAGCATCTAGCATGTATAGGTGTTCGATCTGGGTGAAAAAGCATAAGAAAAAGGATGAAAATTGAATGATTAAGATTATCCTTACCCCCTACCCCCATCGAAATCAGTCGTAAAGTTTGAACTAAAGAAGAAGGCTGGCTTTTATTGAGCAGACGAAAAGAGAAACATAATGGTTTCTCCTTATGTCCAGACAATCTTCTACGTCTATTAATCTTAGAGAAGCACAACTTACTCTCTCTCTCTCTCTCTAGTGCATCTAAACATTGTGAAGCAATCCCTCAGACTTCAACATAGTCACTGTAAAGACCATAAGGAGTTAATCATTTGAAGACTTTATTTACAGAATATGATAAACAAAATTGAAGGGAATTATATGCCTTTTGTCTTCCTCTACTTAAGCAGACAATGAAAATCATCAAGAACCCCATTTCAAACTCCAAGTTGACATCAAAATCAAAACTTAAACTTGCAAAAAAATGACAACATTAAGATAAAAAGTCAACTTGCAATTTGCAGAATGAAAACCAAAATTTTCAATACCAATAGATCCAATGATTTATGTTTTAACACTTTGAAGTCCAGAAATTAAAGCCTTTAGATCCATGTTATATTTACTAATTTCCAATCCTCAAAGTACCCACCTTTTGAGTCAATAAATAGACAACATCAAGCAAAACTCATTCGAGGGTCAACAATTGAACTACCACATATTTAGAATAATACTCGTTGATGTTGATACATTGAATTTCAGCATTGCCCATGAAGTAATTTCAAGTTTTCAACTATTAATCGAGGAAACCCACCTCAGACCAATCCCCCACTTCTCTCCGTTCAAACCTCAGAATTCAAAAGAGATTCTAAATAATACAAAAGGGGAAATCCAATGAGCTTGAATGGAAAACTAATTAGTTACCTAAAACTTGCAGTATTACCATGATTAAGGTTCAGAAGTTTCAGCCCACAAAGGGAAGAAAAAAGAAAGAAGACAAAAGCAAACTACTTTAGCATTATTAGCAATTGCATACAATTGTATTGACTTCTAGTTTACATACAAAAATGACAAAGAAACAATCAATTAAGTAAGCAAAATTAAAAGTTCTATAAGATAAAAAAAGGGGAGTATCTAGACCAGAGGAAGGAACTACGAAACACAATAATCCTCTTCTATTATGAACAAACAACCCGAAATTGGCAAACATTACAATGGCAGGACATGAATTAAAGATGATGTAGGACAATTGAGGCATGTACTTAAATTATCACATTTGAATTGATGCAGTAGCATTCCATAGATCAACGCAAACTACAATAAGAAAAATTTAACCAACAAAAACACATCAAACAATAAACATAATGAATAAAATACAAAGAGAAAATGAACCTGAAATAGAGACAGTCAAACACAATATGCACTGTCAAGGAACACACACACACACACACACAAACACACACACACACACACATATATATATATATAGAATAATTGAACAAATAAAACAAAACAACTAGCATTACCTCCGACAAGTACATGCACCAGCCAACGTGAAGGCATATGACTGAGAACCTAAATGCATGTGAGACCCATTTGCTGTTAAGCTAAACAAGCTGAATCCAGCACCTGAAAATAAAACAATTACAAAGGGAAAATCAACGCATATAAAAAAAAACTCGCTAACATTAGATGTAAAGAACATAAAGAAGCTATGATGGCTTTCCTTTCTTTATCAGTAAGGTTAACGGAAAATAATCACATAACATAAGACAGTTATAGAAAATGGAAATCATATAAGAGAACGAGAAAATTTCAAATCACAAAGAGCAGAACTAAAAAAAGTAAAAGGAAAAAAATCCAAAAAATAAATCAAATCAATGAATGTGTAACTGAATAAGAGAAAGAGAAAATAAATCATAGAACATAAGACAGTAATACTAAATGGAAATCATATCAGAGAAGGAGAAAATTTTCAATCACAAAGAGTAGCACTAAAAAAGAAGTAAAAGAAAAAATATCCAAAGAATAAATCAAATCAATGAATATGCAACTAAATCAAAATACATAGATGAGAATCAGACAAACATTAAGCAGTTCTAAAATCATTAATAGCAATCATATCTACACATAAATTACTAAAAGAATAGATAAGAATCAATGAAGAAAAAACTTGGTCTTCAACATAGAAAGAACTAAAAAACAGACAAAGAAGATGGTATACCATTAAAATTAATTATAGAAAAAATCATGGGGGAATAGCACATCAAGGACAAAGCCAGGAAGAAAATAAACAATGAATCAGTAAAACAACTTTTGGATTTTTCAGCCACCCACGTAGAGGGCAACCTCAAAGTACCCGCCTTTTGAGTCAATAAATAGACAACATCAAGCAAACCTCATTCAAGGGTCAACAACTGAACTACCACATATTTAGAATAATACTCATTGATGCTGATATATTGAGCTTTAGCATTGCCCATGCAGTAATTCTGGGTTTTTAGTTATTAATCGAGGAAATCCACCTCAGACCAACCCCCCACTTCTCTCCGTTCAAAACTCAGAACTCAAAAGAGATTCTAAATAATACAAAAGGGGAAATCCAATGAGTTTGGGTGGAAAATTGATTAGTTACCTAAAACCCACATATGAGCCGACGTGTAGGTCATAAGGTTTCATTTTCTTCAAATTTTTAATAGAAGTTAAAACAAGGACTAGTAGTGCTTTCGATTATAAGCTCAGGGATGTAACTATAAGTGAGAAATATGCATGAATGGTCGAGGGTCAATAATGTCACTTTCCATTTCTTTACTATTTTAACTAATTGATCATATATAAGGTAACTCTGAAATGGACTAACAATAACAACGAAGTTTGTAGCTTCAGAAATAAACCAAAATGATACGGAAATATGAATTCAAGTTAGATATAAATATACTTACATGCAGGAAGATTGAAAATATCAGCAGAAACTGCACAAGGAATCCCCAAGTTCGAAAGAGCACCCATTGTGATTCCACATGGAAAATAAAGATACATGCTCGTCACTTGAGAAGTCATCGTTTCCCCAGCCAAGTTATCTTGTGATTCACTATCAGGTGATGGGTCAATTGACATGTGTGCGAGCCAGCAGAACTAATTATCTTGCAATAAGCAAGTACCCTGCGGGGATGAAAAGGCATATCGTCACACACGATCCTACTGTTGTGAACTTAAAAAAGAATAAGTTACTCTTCATTTTAAGGTTTTGGATTTTACTCTATGATTTGTCTTCAAATTGTCTATCTGCTTCTTGAAGAGCTTAGACCATAAGTCCTTGCAAATAAACTTAATTGCCTCCAAACGCTCAGTGAACCTAGGCCGCTCCATTATATATCTAAACATATAAAAGAGGTAAACATTTAATTATAGATTTCGCTAAAGAACAGAGTATAATTAGAACTTTAATGTGGGAAATACAAGACAAAAAGAATCGTCATTAGCTAGTACCTCTCTTGCACAAGCTAACCAGATCCATCAGGGCTTGTTTGGTAGCCCGTAATGCACAATACTAAAAGCAGGACAATACTATTTTAGTATTGTTTGACGTTTGGCAAAAATATGGAGCTCGTACTAGCTAAGATGGTGGGACTCTTTAGGCCCACCTACATGGAATCATTTAGTCCCCTCCTTTTATGGAGGACTACATCGGACTAAAAAAATAAAGTTATTTTTTAATTTATATCTTAAAATGATTTTTTTATTAAAATGATTTTTTTTTAAATTTATATCTTACAGGAACTTCACTCACTAACAAAAATAATTTTTGAATTTTTGAAAGATGCAAAATTAGTTACTTATGATTTAATTTTACCAATTTCAAAGTCATTTACTATCTTTTTCTTCCTTTTTTCTAATTTTTTCGAGCCTCTCAATCATATGAATGGTTCAGTAATTATTTATATATTTTAAATGACTTATTTTGTGTATTAAAAATTCAATAGATTTTTTTCTAATTTCAATATTTATAACTATAAATTATCACAATCTGAAAATTTATGGGTATAATTGAATTTGCAGTTTTAGTCAAAAACTATAGAATTTATGGTGAAAGCATGAATTAGATAATTTATTTTATAGTTAAAAATGTAAAATAACATGTTAATGAATTTAAAATAAACTTTTGCGAATCAAATCATGACAAACAGTTTTACAATCTAGTACTACAACGTGTCAAACATTGTATAAATGTTATGGTTTTTTAACTAATACAACACCAAACACTTGACAGTATTATTTAATCCAGTACAATACAGTCCGACATGTTTAGTTAAGTACTATGCAGTACTATTCTGACTACTAAACGAGCTCTTAGTGTTGAATATAGAACCTCCAAAGATAAGGGACCAAGAAACCTCAGGCCGACAGACCCTCGAGATTTAGTCAACAATCACCAACCGCAAAATGACCCACATAGCCCTCATTCCACCCAACTTTACAACCAAACCCACACAGCCCACAGCATAAATGAACCCATATTGCAGGGAGAGGACGGACAATAAACATCCAAGCAACACCTAAATGACGCATAAAGCCCTCATTCCACCAAAAATTACAATCCAATATCCCATGCCACCAGCCCATATAACCAATAATGTAAATTAACTCACATGGTAGGGGCAAGCTGGACATTTCCATCCCAAGCAAGGAGCTAGAAACCCACTCTTTTATAAGAGTAAGAAATAACTTTGGAAAATGCATTTGGAAAAAATGGACCGATAATTTTTTCAAAAGATTTTTTAGTTTGTGAAAAGACTTGTCCACCCGTTTATATAAAACAAGTCTCAAATCCAAAATAAATAGGACAAATAAAAATGAATAAGACAAAAATACCTAGTTCAGATCAAATAAATTTATAAATTATTTGTTCTGAACAAAAATTACTTACTAAAAAATTAAACAATTATAAATTAAAAAATTAATTGAGACAAAAACTATAAACTACTTACTCAAACCAAATAGTTTTATGAATCTGAACAAATAAAAATAAATCATGCAAAACTACTAGCTCTTAGCAAGTAACTTTTATGATTCTTAATAAATAAAATTTAAAAAAGAAAAAAATTAATTACTCAAACTTGATAAACTATGTGAACAACAAAAGTTTTTTAAGGCAATGCTCAAAGGAGAATCCAAACTTAGATCGGCATGTACCAAATCTCATCTCAAGCTCAAATGCCATGCCCAAAAGGATTGTTTATGTTCCAAGGATCACAGGCGTGACAAACGGGAAAAGACCCACCGTTTTTCATCCCGTCAAAAGGGTTTCAGGAGTCACTCTCGTACCAAGCTTTTTCTTCGGTATTTTAAAAAAAGACATCCTTCCTCCCGCAAGTCTGACAAATGCTACATCTGTGGTCAAAAAGGCCATTTTGCAAAAACCTGTCCTTATAAAACCAAAAGAGATATTCAGATGCTGCAACATCTACAAACAGTGCTTCTCCTCCGAGATGGTGGAGATATTGAATCTGATATGGAAGAACAAGCTAGCCACAATGAGGACACCCAATATGTCTTACCATACTTCTCCGACGCGGCCAACTGCTCATCTGAGTTCGCCACCTCCTCAGAATCTGACACATCGGATAATGCTACTCCCATCCTTTGCTTGGGATCTCTTGGGGTCTTACATGACCCTCCCACAGAGATGGCTGTGGCCATCAAACCACATATTGAAATCAAGCTTCTTGTTGACAAATTTTCCAAAGTTGTTCCAGCCATTGGATTTTTAGATACTGGCTCTTGCAGAACAGTTATGAAACTATGCCTTCTACCTTATGAAGATTGGGTTCCTTATAATCAATATTTCTCTACTACTAATGGAAGTTTATTCAAAATTGAGTGGATTACAAAGAGATGAATTGGTTTTCAAATCTTCCCAAACTGTATTCTTTGGATTAAGGTATTAAGCAATGATCTTCCAGGCAAAGATATCTTAATTGGTTTTTGATGCTTTCATCCCTCATGTGGCCATCTATACCATCCATTTGTCCAAACTGCTCAAAAAGAGTCCTTCATTTTAGGGCCCTGCCCAGACTAAGGCGATACAAGCCCTTAAAGACCTTGCTCAAAATCCTTATCCATTAAAGATTCCTGACACAAGATTGCGTATCCTACAGACGGATGCCAGTGATGAACATTGGGGGGCCATCTTCATTGAACAAGATAAGGGCAGACGTTTTTATTGTGGGCATGCCAGTAGACAATTTAAAGACTCTGAGAAGCATTATCATGCAACCTATAAGGAGATCCAAACAGTCAAAATGGGATTGAAAAATTCAGCTTTTATCTCAGCCCGTATGAATTTACCATCGAGATGAATAACACGTCATTCCCAAAGATGCTTCATCCAAAAGGAAAAATTATTCCTGATAAACAACTCCTAAGATGGAAAGACTGGTTCTCACGCTATAAATTCTTAGTTCGTCATCTCAAAGGACATCAGAATACCATTACTAATTATCTCTCTTGACCTTAGAAAGACAGCTCCTCTATAACCTTTCCTTCTCCTCAGACCCTCTTTATCCTTACTCTTTATGATCCCCTAAACCTCAATCCCACCATGCCGATCAGCATGCATGCTACCATTTTCCCTCCAGGTCTTAAACCTGATGGTCCCACTATAATCAACAATCTTTCCATAAAAACTCTGTTTTACTGGCTCCATCTGTTACTTGTCAAAACACAGATACACCCTTTCCCAGACCATTTTGATATGGCCATCCCTTATACTATAGTTCCCCTCATTAAATGTGCCATACTAGAAGAACACATTTGGTATCTTTGGGCTATTTCTGCCCTTCATTACTGTGCCTTCGGATTTCCTCCATATCCTATTTATCATTATATTTGTGATGCTGCTAATACCCACACACATCTTGTGACTCTTCTTCGACTTTTTGCTTCACTGCCATACTGGTGAAGCCAGCTTCACAAGATTCTCACTGAACACAATCTATGGACAGCTCCTCGGAAACAGAGAGACTTTTTTCTGTTTCTACACTCTCCACCATGAACATGATCATTATGTTGATGGAACCTTGTATATACGTAACTATGTTAATTTCTGGCACTCCTCTCATGCTTGGCCCAAATGTGAAAAATGGTTTATGGATCAATTGGGTCAAACTTTAATGCGTCTCAATGAATCCTACACCGATATGGACTATAATAGTTTTTCCCTTATGCCATTCCCTTCTAGTCCTCAAGCATCCTCTAGAGCTTCCTCCTCGGCTTTACATGAATACCGTCGCTCATTCATCTTCAGTGGTTTGTCTTCTCCTCACCCTCAGGATCCATATCCATTTGACTCTCAAGATCTCTATCAGCTGGATACCTAATTCCAGTCTGACTGTCTTTCCTCTAAACTCAGCCAGCTTCCTGTTCCACCATCCGAACCAGATGACCATCACGATCTTGATGAATTTAGCTCTGCATACTTCCAGAACCCACCATATGATGAAGACTATGCCAACCTAGGCTCTGATCATGAACCTATTTCCAAAGGTAATTGGTAATGCTGCCACCTGTCTCCCACTAATCTTTGTTGTGTTGTAATAATTCTAGCTTTATCTTTACTGTCACCTTTTTAAGCTTTATCTTTATTGTCTTTTCTAATCATCGTTACTTTAGACTATTTGTAAAAGTAATTACTTTAGACTGTTTGTAAAAGTAATTACTTAAGAATGTTTGTAAAAGTAAGCTTTTAATTTTTATTTTTTGTAATAATTATCGTTACTTTAGACTGTTTAGGTCTGTAGCTACTAATTGTCTGTATTCCCCCTCCATCTCTATATATGGAGGGTTTTCCTTTCATTGTAGGAAAGAGTTTCTCAGAATAAAAATATATATTTCTCTCATGGCTTTCTAAGTTTTTCTTCTTTCTCTTTGCTACCTTGCTCTTGTAATAGTTTACTTCTGGCTACCGAGATTCAAGTATGCTCTACACTTTCCCTTAATAGAGGGATCATGTGTATCAGAATAGAATCGGACTGTGATCTGAGAAGGTTACTCTACTATGCTACTCTGAGTTGTTTTAGTTTGATGAATATTTTCATAGATCCTAACAGCGGCTCCCTAAGAGGATGATGGTTGAGCCTTCCCTGGATATTGAAAGTATGTATTAGACTGATCAGCTGAGACTCTTATAGCTGATAACCCTACTTGGTATTAGAGCCATACTTTTACAGCTCATGGTAATCTATTATAAGACATAGGACAATGAGGACAACCTCATAACATGAGTAACTCCACAAGCCTTGAACCTATTTGCATTTCTTCTTTTCCTCAAGATCTTCCCCATTCTGTTAGTTGAACTATCGTAAATAAGATCGAGAACCTGATTGAAATCCATCATCTCCCTGAAGATGTCAGAATTCAGGAAACAGAATTACCACTTTTCAGTCCATACAACCTTTATCATCGGTCAAACTGAGTCCTTCGTAATATCAAAACTTTGATATCTACTCACAAACCTCATGTGAAGGATATTGTGCAAAGCATAAAATTAGACCATTGTGGTCTCCACGCCACCACCGCAGAACAGTATGTCACTCTTGAGATCCCTCAAGAGCTGCTTAATGGTTGGTAGACACAAAGCTACATACACCTACCTGTTGGTGCTGTCCGACTTTTCTTGACCCTCCATGGTAGAAAAGGGATTACCGCTACTATTCGGATTACTCTCTTACACACCACATTCACATCCTACAGTAATGCGTTGATTGGCTCCATTCTCACCACCCTCAGTAATGGTACTGTCATTCTCACTATTACCCTGGACTTTAATATTAAACTTTCAGACCCGACTCTATCTCGGAGATTGAAAATTCAAGTCTAGATTGTAGGCGCAGAACAAGACTCCAGGGCCATCATGACCATCCTGCATCATCAGATCATTTATCGCCTCCAAAATCACTCGTTTGATCTCCATTTTCCCAACTCTACTCAAGATGCCCTTTTTGCTGTCTCTGACAGAGCAAATGATACTTCTATCATCCAGATCCCTCGACATATCTCTAAAGCTGAACTCACGCAACTAATGCCTCTCGAATGGATCAATAACTATGAATGACAGTTTCATGCCATTCAACATGATGTTCATACTTCTGCCCTTACACTCCCTCATGAAGTTGTCCTCTCATAGCCTGGATTGATCATGAGGCTCAACCCTCTTATGTGTCCATGTAAATGGACATTTTATCTGGGATGTTTTCTCATATAGATGCGACCCTGATTGCGACTGTGATGAGCCTTTTTGGGAAGAAGCAGATACTGATGACGACTCATGGTATCAAAGGGCTCCTCAACCCGTAAGACTCGTAAGAAGCCTAACAAATTATCTTGTCGCTATCAGGCATCCCGTCATCATTGCGACAATAATGATCAAGATCGTTCTTCATCCTCTAATGCCTTCCCAAGACTCGAGGAACATATATAAACCAACGACTAGCCCCTGGTTTACTTTTGATGACCTTCCTCCAAATAAATGACGTGATCATCTTCATGAATTTGGTGCCTGAAATGACTTACAGCTGTCTAAACCAGATGTGGCCCTCGAAGACGTCCTCTCTGAGTTTTTATCTCGATTCACAGGGACTTTAAGAGAATGGTTTCAAAGTCTTAGCCCTTATCAAAGGCTGAATGCAGCTCGTAGCCCTGAGGCTGGCACTCTTTTGGAGATGTTACATAAAGAATTCATTGGTGACTTCAAACTCATTGACAAACGGAGTCGTCAAGACTTTTTTGAAATGAAATGTTGTTCGTCGGAACGTCGTGATTTACAAAAACATTTTCAACGTATGTCCGACAAGTAATACATGATGAATGGAGCTAATGATGTCAACCTCCAGCACATGTTCATTGCCTCTCTTCCTAAAGAATTGCAACCTGATTGGTGATATGACGGACATTTCCCTTGGTGAAATCTATCAACTTGCATTGACCACCCTTGATAAACTATGTGAACAACAAAAGTTTTTTAAGGGGATGCTCAAAGGAGAATCCAAACTTAGATCAACATGTACCAAATCCCATCTCAAACTCAAATGCCATGCCCAAAAGAATTGTTTATGTTCCAAGGATCGCATACGTGGCAAACGGGAAAAGACCCACCATTTTTCATCCCGTAAAAAAAGTTTAAGGAAGGGTTTCAGGAGTCACTCTCGTACCAAACCTTTTCTTTGGTATTTTAAGAAAAGACATCCTTCCTCCCGCAAGTCTGAGAAATGGTACATTTGTGGTCAAAAAGTCCATTTTGCAAAAAGCTATCCTCATAAAACCAAAAGAGATATTCAGATGTTGCAACATCTACAAACAGTACTTCTCCTCCGAGATCATTAAGATATTGAATCTGTTGTGGAAGAACAAGTTAGCCACAATGAGGACACTCAATATGTCTTACCATACTCCTCTGACGCGGCCAGCTACTCATCTGAGTTCGCCACCTCCTTAGAATCTGACACATCGAATAATGCTACTCTCATCCTTTGCTTGGGATCTCTTGGCATCTTACATGACCCTCCCAAAGAGAAGGCTGTGGCCATCAAACCACATATTCAAATCAAGCTTCTTGCTGACAAATTTGCCAAAGTTGTTCCAGCCATTGGATTTTTAGATACTGGCTCTTACAGAACAGTCATGAAACTATGTCTTCTACCTTCTGAAGATTGGGTTTCTTATAGTCAATATTTCTCTACTACTAATGGCAGTTTATTCAAAATTGAGTGGATTACAAAGAGACGAATTGGTCTTCAATTCTTCCCAAACTGCATTCTTTAGATTAATGTATTAGGCAGTGATCTTCCAGGCAAAGATATCTTAATTGGTTTTGATGCTTTCTCCCGCACAAAGAAACTCCAGATTTTATCCACTGGGATCCAGTATAAAAGTTTTTTTCTGTGCTTATACCCCTGTTGCCAGTCTCCTCGAGCTATAACATGTTCCTCCTGTGTATACCTATCTCTGTGATACGATTCTTCCTTATTGTTCTGATAGGCATGACCAGTTTTCCCATGCTTTCCCTCTCTGGAAAAATCCAACATTCTTTATTCGTCTTCCATTCAAACACAATGAAGACCCCAATCCTACTAAGGCCACTCATGTCAGCATGAAACCAGATGATCTTGCGCTGACCTGAGAAGAATGTGCATCTCTTCTTCAGCAAGGGCTTTTTGAGCCCACGAAATCTGAATGGGCCTGTCAGGCCTTTTATGTTGAAAAACGAGCTGAACTCAAACGTGGGAAGAGGCGATTGGTGATTGACTACAAGCCTGTCAACCTGTTTCTAAGATGATAAATTTCTTCTTCTCAAGCCCAATACTTTATCTCTCCATCTCAAATGGGCCAAAATCTTTTCCAATTTTGACCTTAAAGCTGGGTTTTGGCTGCTAGACATTCATCCCGAGGACCGATCTAAGGCTTCTTTCTGTATACTGAATGCCCAGTACCAGTAGACTGTCATGCCATTTGGACTAAAAGTCACACCCTCGCTTTTCTAAAAGACCATGACCCAAATATTTGAGCCCATTTTGCACAGTGCATTGGTTTATATTGATGATATTTTGCTCTTCTCCGAAGATTCATCTTCTCATCAACACTTATTATCCTAGTTTATTGATCTCATCAAATATTTTGGGATTATGCTCTCCGCCAAGAAAGCCGAAATCGGTGCTACTCGTATTGAATTTATGGGTTTGATTTTTTAAGATGGCAAATTCCAACCAGGTCTCCATATTGCCATCAAATTGCTCAAATTCCCCAATACTGATTTAATGGTCAAACAAATCCAACAGTTCCTTGGCATCATTAATTATCTCCGAGATTTCATCCCTCATGTTGCCACCTATACCAGCCACTTGTCCAAACTGCTCAAAAAGAGTCATTCATCTTGGGGCCCTGCCTAGACTAAGGCGATATAAGTGATTTTCTCTCATGACTTTCTAAGTTTTTCTTCTTTCTCATTGCTACCTTGCTCTTGTAATAGTTTATTTCTGTCTGTCGAGATTCAATGATGCTCTACACTTGCCCTTAACAGAGAGATCTTGTATATCAGAACAGAATCAGACTATGATCTGAAAAGGATACTCTACCATGCTACTCTGAGTAGTTTGATGAATATTTTCATAGATCCTAACAGCGGCTCTTTAAAAGGATGATGGTTGAGTATTACATGGATATTAAAAATATGCATTAGACTGGTCAGCTGAGACTCGTATGGCTGATAAAAAAAATTATAATAAAAAATGACACATATTTTTTTAAAAAAAATTACTCGATTTAATATAAAAAAAATCCCAAGGTGAATCCGAAAATTTCTTGTAAGACAGCTTGACTAAGTTTTTAGTCAAAGTTCCTCACGTTATCAAATGGTGATTTTGTCGCTTCGCTTGACCAAAAGAAAAGTAATTGACTGGTTCTCGACCAACTTTGACTCATTTATTTTTTAATACTGATCGGAAACCATTGGGAAGTGAGCATCTCAGTTCCATTCTCTTTCCCAGCCGTCATTCTGTACCCAAATATATTAATATTTTGTGTATAATATATACACACTTTCTTTTTCAAAGATTAATATTTATTTTGGGGATCTTTATAGAAAATAATGTCAAAAGTGAAATATTCAGTGTCCTTGATGCTTATTGCTACTGTTTTATGGTCTCAAATTATACCAAATTCAGGTCATGTTGCTGATGAATCGAGCCCTCTTGCCGAAGCTCATCATGATGATGACCACCGCCCTGTGTTTCAGATGACACAAGTTGCAGATCAGTCCAATCTCAGCCCCTTCAGTTATAGAAAGCTTGGCGTTCATGTCAAGAAGGGACTCAGATTCAGGCCTATCGGCGCCGGCGTTGGAACATCCAACGCGAACCCGAGTCGAGTTTCACCCTTCCTCCTTGGCTCCCTTCTTTGCTTCTCCATTTTCCTTGGTCTTTTACTGTGAAAATTTTATGCTTTTGGCAAACTCAGGATTTGTTTAATTTATGGCTTTCTCGTATTTTCTTCTTTTATTTATTTATTTATTTATTTATTCCTTGCGATGAGAAATCATCGAATCGTCTGATCTGGTCTGCTGGAGTTTTTCAACCATATGTTGTTGGCTGCCGTTGGAATTCTTTTGTAGTTCTGTTTGTAAAACTATTATAGATTTGATTAACGAAAGAAATTAACATGAAAGTAGTGGGTGTTATTTTTCATAATTGTTCTGGCTTTCGTCACATGTACACGTTTGTTAAATACAGTATATGTAAACGACTACATTGAAAAAGTGTATGAAATTATATGAAGTTGTTTTCCATGTTCTAAAGTTACGTATCTTACATAATCTCGAATCTCCCAGTACCGAGGGGCAGGGTCACGTGGGAAAAAGAAACTTTTCAACTTCTTTTTGTTTTGTTAAAAGTTAAATTTATTCAATCAAACAAAACACAAAATACACAAAATTACAGAGCATACCCCATCGAAATAATAACACGAAGGAAACTAGAACACAAAGCCAAGAAACCCCTACATGCCTAGCTAGTTTAACCAATTATCTAGAAAATTAGAGCTTAGATGCAGGTTTCTATTTTTAGAAATAAAAAGAATTCTCTCCCTAACCATCCTTAAAATTTTCTTGGATGTTAGGGAGGAGTCAACATGTTTCCTAAGGAAAATCCTTATATTCCCCTCTATCCATATACAATAGACAATAACAGAAAATACAAGCCTAGTACACACTGAATTAATAGATTTGCAGAAGGGACCCGAATTAACCAGTGTTGAAAGGAGCTCCAAGAGGTGGCAGAACAATGTAGACTACATTTGCCAAGAAGATCTATCAATAAGACCCTGGAAGAATTACAAGCAAACAACAAGTGGTCTATAGATTTAGATCCTGAAATACAAAACACACAGGACAGATTAACTTCCTGGGTTCCGATTGCAGATAAGATCTTTTATAGCTAATTTACCTAGGAGAGCAAGCCAAGTGACAAAGTAGCACTTTGGAATGTGCCCAGAAAGCCAAGCAAGTTTATACCAAGGAACTTTGTGTATGTGCTGCCTTAGAGCATTATAAGTTGCTTTTATAGAGAACAGACCTTTACGATCCAGATTCCAAACCCAAACATCAAGATGAGAAGGGTTTTGGGGCTTGGACAGCAAGATGGAAACCCCAGTAACCAAGGCAGGTCTCCAAACCATGGCTTGGGAAAGCCCACCTGCCATCTCTGATAAGAAGGGAGAGGGGAGCAGACATTCTCAAACCAGAGCTAACAAGTAAGTTCTTTCCACCTTTATCAAATAGTATATCTGCGGGGTGCCAAGGATCAGTGAACAAGCAAACATCCTGCCCATTGCGAATCTTGACATTATAGAAACCAGATAGTTTGCTCCTAAGCTTGAGGATTTTCCTCCAAGACCAGGAGGGATCAACTGACATTTTCAAAGTAAAGATAGAATGTTCTTTAAGTAGATCATTTTTACACCAAGTTATCCAAAAGGAATCTTTAGCTCTAATAACCAGTCTCCGAAAGTGTTTGGCTACAGCAGACAGGTTCCAGATTGTGAGATCCCTGATTCCTAAACCTCCTTCATCCAGAGCAGCATAAATAGCATCCCAAGCAACTTTACTTCTAGCTTGATCAGTTCTGCAAGACCATAAGAAGTTTCTGAGAGCACTACATTTTGCTTCATTACCTATTTTGACAGGATAATAAGACTAGCCCAGTATCCTTGAATTGATGTCAAACTGGATTTATGGCATGTTTATTAAATTTTGGATTCAGAATTTGGATTAATGGATTTACGATTTGTAATATTATGGTAAGTCCCACACAAATTTTTCAATCTTATTTTAGTAAACATTAGAGTTGAATAATAAATCTAAATATTTAAGATTTGTAATCCAAATCCACCAAGTAACGTTAGAACCTGTCAGCATAAGTAAGGTGTTTGTTCTCCCATGCCTTTGCTCTTTGGATAATCTTATCCACCAGCTTCTAGCGATTCACCTTTGAGAGCCTTGTTGAGATCATAGGGATGCCAAGATACTTCACAGGAAGAACACCTTTCTTGAACCCTGTTTCAACTAGAATGAGATGGTGCACTTCATCAGTTACACCAGAGAAGAAAACAAGGCTTTTATCCACCTTTGGCTGAAAACCAGAAAATCTGCTAAATAGATCAAGACTTGATTTCACACACTACACAGAACTAAGCTCACCTTTACAAAACACCAGAAATTCATCAGCAAAGCACAAATTAATGAGTTTGTTCCTCTTCCACCTCCAATGAAATTGGAAGTTAAGCAACTTAGCACACTCATTCAGAATTTCAGTGAGGGCTTCCATTACAAGGACAAAAAGGTCTGGAGAGAGAGAGATCTCCTTGCCTTACGCCTCCGCCTCCATGGAAGAAACCCTGAGAACATCCATTTATCTTAAGCTTTATTGAATATTTATACACATTATACGCGTCAATTTAATATTTTTGTTACAATTTTGAATTTCAGTACACTTATAAATAACCGATAAAAGGAGCAAATGTGGACGTCGTCGTCGTCGTCGTCGTCGTCGTCGTCGTCGTCGTCGTCGTCGTCGTCGTCGTCGTCGTCGTCGTCGTCGTCGTCGTCGTCGTCGTCGTCGTCGTCGTCGTCGTCGTCGTCGTCGTCGTCGTCGTCGTCGTCGTCGTCGTCGTCGTCGTCGTCGTCGTCGTCGTCGTCGTCGTCGTCGTCGTCGTCGTCGTCGTCGTCGTCGTC
>QANY01010607.1:26658-40054 GCA_003255025.1 Datisca glomerata
ATATATATATATATATATATATATATATATATATATACACACACACACAAAGTCAAAAACAGATAATATACTCTGTCATAATGCAAATATCTGTTTAGATGCAAGATTTTGAACATCTTTTTTGAAAATCTGTTTTGCTGTAGAGCAGTCAACATGAATAAGAAAATGTTGATTTAATAAATCATCTTGAAATTCCAGTACACATTTCACTATTGCTAAACATTCCTGTTTAATATTCAGATAGTCTTTAGCTGGTCCTTTCCAAGTACCAGATGTGAATCTTAATAATTCTTCTTTCTGATTATGAGGATTTAACTGTTTTAGAATACCTCCATAGCCTAGATTGGAAGCATCTGTTTGTACAAATTTATGCCAAGTAGGATTTGGTAAAGCTAGGCAATGTAACTGTTTAATCTTAGCTTTAATATTCTTAACAACTAATGTAAGATCTGGTGTCCAAGGAATTGGATTCTTCTATAGTCTCTTATTCAGAAGAGTAGTATCCTGAGCTAATTGTTGATAAAATTCACGGATATAATTAAGACTCTCTAAGAATCTTTGTAATTGAGTTTTATCCTTGATTTCATCTAGAAATTTAGATGCAAAATCAATGCTACGGTTAATAGGAATAATGGTGCCATTAGATAAGTTATGACCTATAAATCTGACTGTTGTTTCAAATAATTTCATTTTACTGGCAGATAAGACTAAGTCATTTCTGTTGATAACATTCTTGAAAATATCTAGATGTTTAAAATGCTGGTCTAGAGATGATGAGAATATTAAGACATCATCAATGTAACAGATATTGAATGAAGTGTATGCATTAAAGATATCATTCATTAATGCTGAAATTTAGATGGACCATTTTTCACACCAAATGGTAAAACATTCCATTTATAATGGTTAAAGGGTACAGTAAAGACAATTTTATACCTATTTTGTTCAGCTATTTGGATTTGCCAAAATCCTGATTTCAGATCAAATTTTGAGAAAATCACTGCGTCATAAAGTCTGTCTAGCAGATTTTTTTATTGGGTATTGGATATCTAATCCATTGTAAAGCATCATTAAGCCGTTTATAATTGATTTCTAATCTTTGTGATCCTTTTTCAATTTTAACATTTTTATTAACATAGAAACCAGTACAACTCCAAGGAGATTTACTGGGTCTAATTAATTTTTTCTGTAACAGAGATTCAATTTCAGTTTTGCAGAGTTCTAAATATTCCTTTTTCATCTGACTAGGTCTAGATTGGGTAGGAATACTTTTCTCATTGAAGTCAGGATGATATGGTCAGGAGATGATGTGTTTTTTCCTATCCCAAAAGGCATTAGGAATATCACTACAGAATTCAGTTTGAAATTCATGAAGAATTGTTTTTATTTTATTCTGTATTGATGGTTGTTGTATACGTTGTTCTATAGTCAGAAAGTAGATTTCTTTCTGCAGTAAATTTAACTGATTTGTTTTATTATCAATCAGATGTTTGATGACATCAATTTCTTTAGTATATGATTTGGTTATGAATTCAAAGGTAATATCAGAATTATTAATAACGGTATGGATACCTGAAGTAACAAATCTGGTAATAGGCATAATAGAATTGAGAAACGGATTGCCTAAGATGATACTTTGTGCCATGTTCTTGATGAGCATAAATGAGGCAGCTACGCAAACACTCTGTTTGCAGATAAACGCTTATTGTATCTTATACTGAATTCTCATGAAATCCCCACTTGCACTTGTGAGAGATTAAGTGGTTTTATGGAAGTATTTAAGAAGGATTAAACCTTCATGGATGCAGTACATATCTGCACCACAATCAACTAAGACGATGGCGTCAGTAATGATGAAATCGGGTTTGATTACTAAGGTAATCTTCGTATACCATTTCTGAGAGGATACTTGGTTTAGGAGGAAAAGATATGGATTTTTGTCCTTCGTCTGATCTGGTGAGATCTGACAAGGCTAATCTGGGGAAGTCAAAGGTTGACTGGGCTGATCTGGTGAAGGCAGATCTGGTGAGGAAATAGTAACAAAGTCTACATGGGTTTTTCCTTTGATAGTAGACTGTTTAATCAGATTGAGATCTTAGGAAAGGATTTCATTAGTAGTCTTTAACTGCTGGATTTCATATTTAATTATATTAATCTCCATTTTCAAATCAGAAATGGTAACATGTTTTTGAGGTATATAGTCCTGTTGAATACGGTTTAACAGTTCTTTCATACTGTAGTTTTCAAATCGTTTGATCTCAGGAGTGGAATATTCCTTGTAACAAGTTTCTAGAAACTTGAGCTTCATCTCTGGATCAGTTATTTAATCAGCTGGGGCGAGAAGAATATCGCTAGGTATCGATAAGGACATGAAGACCTGGTCCATTCAGATCTAAACCATTCATTTCAACTATTGCCTTCCAATAGATGATTTCTGTTATGACATTACAGGTCTTAGAGCTGCAACAAGGTTGGTCTGGCTGGTCAGAAGTAGTAGATGAGTCAGTTTTAGACGCATAGATTTGTGCAATGTCATCATCTGAACTATCAGTAGAACTGTCCTCAAAGAGGCAGTTTAAGATTTTCTGTTGAGTCTCTTCATCGAGGGATAATTCATGAAGTTTCTTCTTGAATTTAGATCGGCATTTGTTGGCAAAGTGTCCTGATAGTCCACACTTATAACAGATAGCTTTGACTTTCGGATGACTAGTGTGAGATTTCTTCTGAGGTGGAAGATTTATGTGCCTAGACTCTTTAGGTCTGAATTTCTTTTTAGAAAAATATTTTTTATGCGGTTTATAGGACTTAGGAGAAGTCCTATGAGGTTTAGATGATGAATGATACTGTATCTTCGTATCATAAGCAAACTGATTAGAGAATTCTCCTAATTCTTTTCTGTTGTCAAGATTTTGACTTTTCATCATATGTTGTAATTTCATATCATTGCATAGTCTTAATCCTTCTTCAATGATTAGGGCAATGAGATGTCCATAAGTATGTTGATCATATGAAATATCCATTTGATCATACTTATCTCAGAGTTTTCTGTGAACTCTTTCAGCAAACAGACTAGGGAGGCCATCAATGAACTTTGCCTTCCGATGTTCACTGTTTGTATCTCCACTCTGCATGACTTTCATAAGAAAGACATCATTATACCATATGAAGTGGGTGAGAGAGGGGCATCTCAGATTTCAGAGCAGTTCCTTATGTCCAGTATTGACAATTCATGGGCCAAGAAAGTGGTGGATAATGGATTGGGCCAGAGTGTAACATGCATCTTCAGTTCTGGTGTGGGTACCAGTGATCGAGTCAATATTAATTTTGAAAGAAATTAAAATTTCTTGGCGTTGACTTTCAGTGAGACAGTTATCCCACCAGTCTTTCAGTGTTCCTGTGAAACCATTGACCAGGAACCTGCAGATATGGTAATTTGTATTATCATTATGTTTACACATAGAAGAATACATGATCATTCGATGGATGGTCTTGAAGACCTTATATTCACTTATGGATACATACATGGTCACCACACACACATGTATGAACTTAGCTCTGCATCTGTGACATCCATAGCGAATACTGTAGCCTCCACATCTGAGGTAACTGAGTTAATTGCATATCAAGATGTAAAATAAGCTTTGGATAAATAGACAATACCCTAAGTAAAACCCAAAAAAATATATAAAATTGGAACATTTGATTTTACTAGTCGAAAAATAATTAAAACTTTTCAATATGCTATTCCATTACAGCATAATGATGATGTCATTTATTTGTTGCATATTCATGATTTATATCTGTTCATGCAAAAATATAAATATGTGCATATAGGCCTAGTGCAAATTGCATTAAAACCTTTGACACTGTTAGGCTAGAACACCAACATACAGTGCACCCTTAGAGATGGTAGTTGTCTGAATTGGAAAGCTTCCTTTATGGGAGCCATTGAGACTACTCTATCTCATGGACCAGTATATTTTAATATTTTTCTGAATTTGTGTATCGCATTGTCTAATAGCAATCTAGCCAAAGTTCTTAAACTGAGAGTTCAATCTCATGGCTATGATTATCTTCTAGGATCGTCTCCCTTTTCCATCCTATTTATGATTCATATTAAGGTTCTGATGACATTAAATCCTTTCACCAGAAAACAAAGTGAGCAAGGACATATTGTCCTTATTGGTACAAATCATTTCAACAGCCAGGTGGCTATTCCTTGTATGATCCCTTGGTCTAAAATTACCTTTCCTGACACATGGCGAATTCCTCAGGCCGTACCTACCAGACATGTCATAAGACAATCTGTAGAAGATGTCATTCAAACCCAATGAGCTAATGTTTATCTTCGTTTTCAGAAACCACCTTTGACTAAGAGTCCTTCTAGTCTAAGCAACCGTAGTAGTCCTTCTTATAAGGTTGAGATACGAGACTCCACTAGATCATCCATAGCTGAACCTCTAGGCTCAGATGAATCTGAACATTCTTTTCTTTCAAAAGATCATATTAGAAGAATTCACATACCTGATAACCAGATCCCCCATGGTGTTTATGAATCGACCATTAACAGAAGGCCAAATAGTCCAACCGCAAGTGACATGCAATTTAATATTTAATGGACTTTACACCCAATAGTTTATTAAGACAAAGTCTTCACCAGGATTTTATGCAGCCGAAGTATCAGGATTTTCGAGATTGGTATTTTGCCAACCATAATCCTCAACAGCTCTTAGATCTCAAAGACCTGTATTATTTCTAGTTAGAACAGGATCAACACCTTCCGTCTTTCCCTGAATGGTATTACCAGCTTACTTTAAGAGTCAAAATAAAATATGACTAACAGTTACAAGTTCTGTCGAACACACATAAAATGTGGATTTCTACTAGTGGTAGAACCTACCGAGCTATACATCCACTATACTGAAGTACCAGGAAATGGAAACCAGAAACCATTAGTAATTAACCCATATACTGAAGTACCAGAAAAGGCTAATCATCAGGACCCAGTTAAGGTTAAAGATATTCTACCCTTAACTAAACAGAATAATTACACCAACCTCTTCCTTCAAACTGTAGGAACACAGTTAACTAGGATAGAGGATCAAGTTTCTGAAATCTAGGAGATAGAAACTAAAACTCCTCCTCTACCAGAAAAACAAAAACTAACTATTGAACCTGTTACTCTCAAGCCTCCTCTAGATGTTCAAAATTTCAAATTAAAATCTAGTAAGAAGGAGGAAGACTTTATGGAGACCATTATGGGCAAGATAAAAAATCTAAAGATCTCAACATCTGATAATAGCTCCACACCTGAAACTTCCTCAGGACAACTGAACATGATGATTCACCTAATCATGAAGAATCTGAAGACTATTCGTTATCTCAAATCTTAGATATTCAGAAGAATTTTGATGATTCCACCAATAACCTCTCTTCTGGCTACTCTACAAGGCCTACTACTCGTATACCATTAACTGAACCCAGTAGGTATTATTATCCCAGACCTACTCCTCAGGATTTCTTATATGAAGAAGACTTCCTTCATTTTCAGAAATCATATCATGGCAAAACCATCTATGAATGGAACATAGATGGAAGAACTGAATATGAGGTCTTCGAGACCATCCATCAAATGATCAAGTATTCTTTTGTGTGTAAACAGAATGATAATATAGATCACCAGAACCGCAGGTTCCTGGTCAACGGTTTTATAGGAACACTAAAAGATTGGCGGGATAATTGTCTCACTAAAAGTCAACGCCAAGAAATTTTAAATTCTTTCAAAATTAATATTTACCCGATCACTGGTACCCATACCAGAACTGAAGATGCATGTTACACTCTGGCCCAATCCATTATCCACCACTTCCTTGGCCCAAGATTTGTCAATATTGATAGACATAGGGAACTGCTTCAAACTCTGAGATGCCCCTCTCTCACTCACTTCAGATGCCCCTCTCTCACACATTTCTGAAAGTCAAAGCTATCTGTCATAAGTGTGGACTACCAGGACACTTTGCCAATACTTATGACAGATAGCTTTGACTTTCGATGACTGGTGTGAGATTTCTTCTGAGGTAGAAGATCTTTGTGCCTAGACTCTTTATGTTTGAATTTCTTTTTGAAAAAGTATTTTTTGTGCGCTTTATAGGGCTTAGAAGAAGTCCTATGAGGTTTAGATGAAGAAGGATACTGTATCTTCATGCCAACAAATGTCGATCTAAATTCAAGAAGAAACTTCATGAATTATCCTTCGATGAAGACACTTAACACAAAATCCTAAAATGCCTCTCTGAAGATAGTTCACTGATGTTCAGATGATGACATTACACAAATATATACACCTGATTCTGACTCATCTACTACTTCTGACCAGCCAGACCAACCCTATTGCAGCTCTAAGACCTGCAATACTATAACAGAAACTAACTATTGGAAGGAAATAGTTGAAATGAATGGTTTGAATCTGAATTGACCAGGTCTTCATGTCCTTACCGATACCTAACAATCTTTTCTCACCACAGCTGATCAAATATCTCATCTAGAGATAAAGCTCAAGTTTTTAGAAGCTTGTTACAAGGCATATTCTACTCATGAGATCAGACCCGTAGACTCGTAGAAAACTACAATATGAAAGAACTGTTAAGCCGTATTCAACAGGACTATATACTTCACAAACCTGTTACCATTTCTGATCTTAAAGTGGAGATTAATATAATCAAATTTGAAATCCAGTAGTTAAAGACTGCTAATGAAATCATTTCCCAAGATCTCAATCTACTCAAACAATCTACTATCAAAGGGAAAACCCCTGTAGACTTTGTTACTATTTCCTCACGAAATCTGCCTTCACTAGATCAGCCAAGTCAACCTTTGACTTCACCAGATCGGCCTTGTCAGATCTCACCAGATCAGATGAAGGACAAAAATCCATATCTTTTCCTTCTAAACCAAGTAACCTTCTAGAAATGGTATACAAAGATTATCTTAGTAATCAAACCTGATTTTGTCATTACTGGCGCTATCGTCTTAGTTGATAGTGGTGCAGATATGAACTACATCCATGAAGGTTTAATCCCTCTTAAATACTTCCATAAAATCACTCAATCCCTCACAAGTGCAAGTGGGAATTCTATGAGAATTCAGTATAAGATACTAGAAGCGCTTATCTGCAAACAGAGTGTTTGCATAGCTTCCTCATTTGTGCTCATTAGGAACATGACACAAAGTATCATCTTAGGCAATCCGTTTCTGAATTTTGTTATGCCTATTACCAAAATTGATACTTTAGGTATCCATACCGTTATTAATAATTCTGATATTATCTTTGAATTCATAACCAAATTGTATACTAAAGAAGTTGATTCATCACACATCTGATTGATAATAAAAAAAATCAGTTAAATTAACTACGGAAATAAATCCACTTTCTGACTATAGAACAACGTATACAACAACCATTAATATAGAATAAAATAAAAACAATTCTTCATGAATTCCAAACTAAAATTTGTAGTGATATTCCTAATGCCTTTTGGGATAGGAAGAAACACATCATCTTTTTACCATATCATCCTCACTTTAATGAGAAAAATATTCCTACCAAATGTAGACCTAGTCAGATGAACTTTAGAACTCTATAAAACTGAAATTGAATCTCTGTTACAGAAAAAAATTAATTACACCTAGTAAATCTCCTTGGAGTTGTACTGGTTTCTATGTTAATAAAAATGGTGAAATTGAAAGAGGATCACCTAGATTAGTGATCAATCATAAACCGCTCAATGATGCTTTACAATGGATTAGATATCCAATACCCAATAAAAAAGATCTGCCAGGCAGATTTTATGACTCAGTGTTTTTCTCAAAATTTGATCTGAAATAAGGATTTTGGCAAATCCTAATAGCTGAACAATGGTCCCTTCAGATCTGGGGAGGGAAACTTTGTACTATTTTGGCCATTACGAATGTAATGTTTTATCATTTGGTGTGAAAAATGGTCCATCTGAATTTCAGCATATCATAAATGATATCTTTAATGCATACACTTCATTCATTATCTGTTACATTGATGATATCTTAATCTTCTCATCATTCCTAGACTAGCATTTTAAACAGTAAAATATTTTCAAGAATGTTATTAACAAAAATGGCTTAGTCTTATCTGCCAGTAAAATGAAATTATTTGAAACAACAGTCAGATTTTTAGGTCATAACATATCTAATGGGACCATTATTCCTATTAATCGTAGCATTGATTTTGTATCTAAATTCCCAGATGAAATCAAGGATAAAACCCAATTATAAATATTCTTAGGGAGTCTTAATTATATCCGTAATCTTTATCCACAATTAACTCAGGATACCGCTATTCTGAATAAGAGACTATAGAAGAATTCAATTCCTTGGACACCAGATCTTACATTAGCTGTTAAGAATATTAAAGCTAAGATCAAATAGTTACATTGCCTAGCTTTACCAAATTCTACTTGGCATAAAATTGTAGAAACAGATGCTTCCAATTTAGGCTATGAAGGTATTCTAAAACAGTTAAATCCAAATAATCGGAAAGAAGAATTATTAAGATTCACATCTGGTACTTGGAAAAGATCAGCTAAAAATAATTTGACTATTAAACATGAATGTTTAGCAATAGTGAAATGTGTACTGAAATTTCAAAATGATTTATTAATGATTTTCTCATCCGTGTTGACTGCTCTGCAACAAAACAGATTTTCAAAAAAGATGTTTAAAATCTTGCATCTAAACAGATATTTGCATCATGACAGAATATATTATCCGTTTTAGACTTTGATATTGAATATATTAAAAGTGAACAAAATTCTCTTCCTGATTTTCTAACTCGTGAATATTTGCAGGGACAAACATCAAATGAGTAACCGAGGACGAGGCCGTAGCTCTCGCGGGCGCGGTAGAGGCAGAACTAATCTGCAACAACCGAATGATGGCATATTCTGGCCAACTAAATTTCCTAATGTGCAAGAAGCTACTTGAAAGAGTACAAAAGAAGTCCTATTGACACCATAACAGTACATACCTAATAGTATATATGAGGAAACAATCCTCATCATTGAATCCAATGATGAAAAATGGATGAAAGATCCATGGGAGATAAAAAAATAGATATATCTCTATACTACAGTATGTAACCCGATTTGAACACTATAAGTATATCTATGAAGCCATAGTAATTCAATCTGGTTGCATGAAAATTCGTCATACTTTCCATGATTCAAACCGAAATACCAGCCCTATTACATTCAGTAAAGTTGTGATCCGCAATTTTATTTCCTTCAATCAATGGGGCCTTCATCCTCATACCACCAGAACTTTGGAGATTCATAAAAAAAAATCGTAAAATACAATTATTGGGATTATATGAAATCCTTTACCAATACATTTTATTATCAAAATATGATACATAACCATATATGGTTTATCTGTATATGTCTAGAAGTAGTGAACACAAGTCTTCCAAATTGCTTCCTCCAATGGTGGGATAAATTTGGCATTACTTTTGAGACTTTACCCGAACAAGTTCAAATAGAGTTCAGGGAATGGCATTCTCAATATTCCCTTCTCCATAAAAACATTACCGTTTCAATATCTTTAATTCATTTCATTATTCGGTTTAACATCTCATGGATTTGGAAATGGGATTTAAAATGTGATTACCAGAATGGAAACCCTATACTTAAACAAATTTTCTTTACCAAATGGTGGGACAAAGGTATGAACCCCCAATTAACTGAATTAATCAAAACTTTTAAAACCCATGCAGAAGCCAGCTATGAAGCTGTACCAAAAGCCTTACCAGCACCTACAGGCAACCCATTCTTGAATGCCTAAAACTTAATCAAACAACAATTCCCTAACATCAGTGAAAAAGAATTGGCCATTAAAACCATGAACTTCATATAAACCTCATAGGACTTCTTCTAAGCCCTATAAACCGCACAAAAAATACTTTTCTGAAAAGAAATTCAGACATAAAGAATCTAGGCACATAGATCTTCCACCTTAGAAGAAATCTCACACCAGTCATCCGAAAGTCAAATATATATGTTATAAGTGTTGGAAAAGTGTCCTGATAGTCCACACTTATAACAAATAGCTTTGACTTTCAGAAGTAGGTGAGAGAGGGGCATCTGAAGTGGGTGAGAGAGGGGCATCTCAGATTTTGGAGCAGTTCCCTATGTCTATCATAATTGACAATTTCTGGGCCAAGGAAGTGGTGGATAATGGATTGGGCCAGAGTGTAATAGGCATATTCAATTCTGGTATGGGTACCAGTAATCGAGTCAATATTAATTTTGAAAGAATTTAAAATTTCTTGGTGTTGACTTTCAGTGAGACAGTTATCCCACCAGGCTTTCAGTGTTACTGTGAAACCAGGAACCTGAAGATCTAGGGATCTATAGTATCATTTTGTTTACACACAGAAGAATATATGATCATTTGATGGATGGTCTCGAAGACCTGATATTCAGTTTTTCCATCTATGCTCCATTCATAGATGGTTTTGCCATGATAGGATTTCTGGGAATGAAGGAAGTCTTCTTTATATAAAAGATCCTGAGGATTATGTCTTGGATAATAATACCTACTGAGTCCAGTTAATGTCATACAAGTAGTAGGCCTTCTAGTGTAGCCAGAAGAGAGTTTATTGATGAAATCATCAAAATTCTTCTAAATATCTAAGATTTGAGATAAACGAATAATCTTCGGATTCTTTAGGCTTAGGAGAATCATCCTGATTCATCATGTTCAATTGTCCTGAGGAAGTTTCAGGTGTGGAGCTCTTATCAGATGTTGAGATCTTCATATTTTTTATCTTGTCCATAATGGTCTCCATAAAGTCTTCCTCGTTCTTACTAGATTTTAATTTGAAATTTTGAACATCTAGAGGATGCTTGAGAGTAACATGTTCAATAGTCAGCTTTTGTTTTTTCTGGTGGATGAGGAGTTTTAGTTTGTGTCTCGTGGATTTGAGAAACTTGATCATCTATCCTAGTTAATTGTGTTCCTACAGTTTGAAGGAAGAGGTTGGTGTAATTATTTTGTTTAGTTAAGGGTAGAATATCATTAACCTTAACAGGGTCCTGATGATTAGCCTTTTCTTGTACTTCAGTATAGGGGGTTAATTACTAATGGTTTCGTGTTTCCATTTCCTGGAGCAAGTTTTAAGGATAATGGTGGTGGATGTATAGCTTGGTAGGTTCTACCACTAGTAGTAATTCACGTTTATTGTATGTTCGACAGAACTTGTAACTGTTGGTCATTTTTTTACTCTTAAAGTAAGTTGGTATCAGAGCCATGAATAGTTTTGGTTATAGTAGTTGTCATATTCTCTTTAAATTATGCATACATGGTCACCACACACACAAGTCTGAACTTAGATCTACATCTGCGACAGCCGTAGCGAATACTGTAGCCTCCATATCTGAGGTAACCAAGTTAATTATACATCAAGATGTAAAAGAAGCTTTGGAAAAATGGACAAGACCTAAAGTAAAACCCGAAACAATATATAAAATTGAAACATTTGATTTTACTAGCCGAAAAATAATTAAAAACTTTTGAATATGCTATTCCATTACAGCATAATGATGATGTCATTTATCTGTTATATATTCATGATTTATATCCGTTCATGTAAAAATATAAATATGTGCATATAGGCCTTGCAAATTGCATTAAAGCCTTTGACACTGTTAGGTCAGAACACCAGCGTACTGTGCACCCTTAGAGATGGTAAGTGTCTGAACTGGAAAGCTTCCCTTATGGTGACCATTGAGATTAGTCTATCTCATGGGCCAGTATATTTTAATATTTATCCGAATTTGAGTATTGCGTTGTCTGACAGCAATATAGCCAAAGTTCTTGAACTGAGAGTTTAATCACATGGCTATGATTATCTTCTAGGATCGTCTCCCTTTGCCATCATATTTAGGATTCATCTTAAAGTTCTGACGACCTTAAATCCTTACACCAGAAAGCAAAGTGAGCAAGGAGATACTGTCCTTATTGATACAAATCTGTTCAACAGCTAGGTGGTTATTTCGCGTATGAACATTCTTTTCTCCCAGAAGATCAGATTAGAGGAATTCACATATCTGATAACCAGATCCCCCATGGTATTTATGAATCCACCATTAACAGAAGACCAAATAGTCCAACCGCAAGTGACAAGCACTTTAATATTTAATGGACTTTACACCCAATACTTTATTAAGACAAAGTCATCACTAGGATTTTATGCAGCCAAAGTATCAGGATTTTTGAGATTGATATTTTGACAACCATAATCTCTCTCTCTATATATATATATCAAATGTTTTAATGATTTTACGGCTAGTGAAATCAAAGGTTCCAATTTTATAAATTGTGTCTGGTTTAACCTTAGGGATTGTCCATTTATCTAAGGCTTCTTTTACATCTTGATACGCAATTAATTCAGTTACCTCAGAGGTGGAGGCTACAGTATTTGCTACGGATTGTATAGATGCAGAACTGATTTCAGACATGTTTGTGTGTGACCATGCATGCTTAATGTAAAGGGGATATAAACAGTACTATAACCAAGACTAATCATGGCAAAGCGAGCAAGGACATACAATCCTAATAGATACGAATCTATTCAACAGCCAAGTGGCTGTTCCTCGTATGATTCCCTGGTCTGACATCACCTTTCCTGACACCTGGCAAATTCCCCAGGCTGTCCCTACCAGACCAGTCATCCGACAATCTTTGGATGATGTCATCCAAACTCACGGTGGTAATGTTTACCTTCGTTTTCAAAAACCACCTCTACCTCTGACCAGAAGCTCTTCTAGTCTTAGTCGCCAACCTGTACCTCCTTATCAGGTAAATCTCCCCGAATCTTCTCAGGCCTCTTTCACTGAACCCTCTAGATCAGAGGAATCTGATCATTTTTTCCCCTGGAGGATCAGATTAGAGGAATTCACATCAGCGACAATCAGATTCCTCATGGTGTGTATGAATCCACCATAAACAGAAGGCCTCTGAGCCCAACCGCAAGTGACATGCAATTCAATATTTAAATGGATTTTACACCCAATAGCATGTTAAGACAAAGTCTTCACCAGGATTTTATGCAACCAAAATATAAGGATTTTTGCGATTGGTATTTCTCCAACCATAATCCTCAACAGCTCTTAGATCTGAAGAATCTGTACTACTTCCAATTAGAACAGAATCAATCCCTTCAGTCTTTCCCTGAATGGTATTACCAGCTTACTCAAAGAGTTAAAATTAAGGATGACCAACAGTTACAGGTTCTCACCAATATCCAGAAAACTTGGATTACCACTACTGGTAGGACTTATCAAGCTATTCATCCACCACCTTTATC